>JAUMHG010000043.1:8602388-8615420 GCA_032359395.1 Enteromius anoplus | reverse complement strand
CAAAATTACAGCTCACATGACCAGTGAAGGCAAGTCAAAGGGTGAGTTTATTATTGCTCTTTCTATGCCCTTTCGGAACAATCCAGACAGCTATGATCTACCAAGCCTAATATTGTTAGAAAGCAACGATCCAAATAAAAAGTGCTGAAACTGGTGTTAAAAGGAGAGTTTGCCAAAATTAAAGTTCTGTCATCGATTATATGCCATTCCAAACACGCATGTTTTTTTTTTTTTTTCATTTTTTCATTTGATAAACAATATTTTGTGCTGTTTTGGGCTTCATTAACTTTCCTTGTAAAGGAATAAAATCAACGAATTAAACGAACTTTTAAGTTGTGCAGAAGAATGTTTTTTTTCAGAGGGTAAATGATCAATTCGAAAAGATACTCTGCATTAGTGACCATGAAGTTTAAAAATGGGCAGGCATAGTGTGTGGCATATTATACAATTTTTTTTCCATTATGAAGCTGATATATGGAACAGTTTCCATTGATTTTAGCACGGAAGTGGCGTGTACTTGACCGCAGTTGGACAATGTATAGAATTAGAAAAAACGCACATACACGAACCCGCGTTGCAACACACCCAACTGGCTACAATGTCGCTTTTGTGACATAATGCTCCTTGCACAGTGGATTTTTGGAAAATAATCCAACTTTTCCTATTCTACGTATCCAGCAATAACAACTGACATCACGGGTCCAACCATATGCCCCGTGGTGCTTGTGCACGTTTGGCATTTTCTCAGCACGTTGGGGGGGGAAAAGAAACACTGTAAAATGGTTATTATATTCCAATCATGCCCAAGGAACCTTTTACAGCATGGCACAGACCACATGAAACCCGAGGAACCTTGAGGAACATTGAGAAACCCCAACGCTCAAAACAAACAGTTAAAAAGCTAACAAAAAAAAAAGGAGAAAAAGGGAAACAGAAGAAAAGAAAAACACTCACAACCATATGTATTTGTGAGATATGTTTTTCTTACGAGAAACAGTCTTTTAATCCAGTGTCCGAGAATGTGTGTCAAACACAGGTGCTGGGAGATGAGAAGCTCCCATGATGTTGATGCATACACGCTCTTCAGCACTGTTGGTGGATGATGGCGACGATGAGGTTAACATTATCAGTGCTGAAAGCGCGACAGGTGGGTCACAGGAAAGGTCTCTAATTTTCTCTCGCTGGCGGGACACATGGTTCATATTATTCTCTAGAAAAGCTGACAACGATCCAATGAAAATATCAGTCTTCCACCAGCACTACTGTTCGCCACACACTATTTTCAAATGTATCTTAGATTATGTAGCAATGTAAATGCTCCCTCCCTACTGGGCTTCGAAGGGTAAATTGGGAGGGGAGCCGAAACGTAAATAAATCTGGTGAATTGAGGAGGCATGTGGGAAGGTGTAGGGGGGGGGATGTGAATACAACACGACACAAGCTAAACACACGATCGACTCCTGCACCTTCTGTTCCAGCTTTCTCGAGAGTCGTGAGCGAGGTCGACTTGATTAGCGCTCGCGAAGCGAGAAACTCAAAGAAACACAGATAATTAGAACATAGAAATTAGCCTTCACCTGAAACATCTGCACTTCACTGCTGTTTGCATGGCATGTGTGTGTGCGCATGCAGAAAGAATCCCATCTGTATGTAATACGGTAAAAGTCGATGCGGCGCTGCTTCTATTTTGTGCAGCTCACAACAGCCAAGGCTCAAGTGCACAACAACACAGGCATGAATTTTTTGAAGTGAGGTGAAAATACGACTCTTTTCTAAAGTCTGTGAAAAGGCTGCAAGATAAGCAGCATTTAGCCATAAATTCAGAGTCGCCCCTAAGCTTTTTTATGTATAGCTCGCCGAGCGCAAAACCATGCCCTGCTGAAATCAAAAGCGGTAATAGTCAGGTTAGCCACTGTCATTCTAAGAGGGAAGTCGGTTGTGAAATTGTAAAATTGTGAGGCTCTCGCTGTCTATTTCACAGCCTACATATTATGAACGCTCGCTGAAATGATTTATAAAATAGAGGCTATCACATGGCAGCCAGTGTTTGAGGCTCACAGAGGTAAGGGGAAAAAAGACTCAAGCAATCCTAATCTCCCTGCTGAAGACGGCCGCTAATAATACGCTCCTTTATCTCCTTTGCTTAAACAGTGCATACCTTGAAGTTCACAAAAACGTGTGATACTCATCTAGCTCTCCAAGCGCAACAGAGTGGAGAGAGAGAGAAAGCAAGAAAAAGAGAGACAGAGAGACAGAGGGCAAGGCCTTGCCATTTTCCCCTTCACATTCCTCGCAGATTCAACTCCAATTTGCTCCGAAAGTCCTCTGCATTAAGCCAGCATGCCTGACTGATAGAATACGAAAACAAGAGTCTAACTCTATCCATTCGTCCCTTGTCTTCTACTCATTCATAATCAGCAGCCGTTGTACAGTAGCAGAACTAAATCAGACTCCTGTGGCTTCAGCATCAATAATATATGAAAATATAACGTGCACTCTCAAAAAGAAAAAAGGATATATTTAACTTTGGACGTACAGCCCCAATAACTAGCTGCTCTTGTTTTTTTGTTTTTTTTACTTCAAAACAGCTATATAAAACTATATTTTAAACCTCTTCTGTTGTGAATAGTGCTGCATCACAGGGTTAAGCGAGAGGCTGAACATTAATGGGCCGATATCTGTATGCATATTTTCTGCCCAATAGCTAAAGCTGAAAGGGCCCAGATAAAATCTGTGCGGTTAAGATGATATCATAGCATTGTGGTTGCACAGCAGTCTGGCAGACACATACCTCACTCTAGAGAGAGGAGAAAAAACAAAACTCTAAATAATATTTCTCCTTGCCGTTCCCATTTGAATATTCATCCCGTTTCCACGTCCCCAGAAACTCTTCTAATCAGAGTCACTTCCCCTTTAATCACTGGGGCTGTAATTATGATTTGATAAAGCATTTTAGCGCACTCTTCAGTGTCACTCACATATCTATGCTTGGAATACCATATTAAGAGCTGTCAGCCCTTAAGGGGAGTACTTCCCAAACAGTGGTGATCCAAATATGGCAAACACGCCCATCGGCTCTAATTGAAATTATTACAGGTTTGAACATGCTACTGCTACAGCTAATGTTTCCCCTGAAAGCGAGCAAGTCGAGGGGAAAGCAATGAGTCTAGCAGACTCAGTTAAGACTCCTCTACTTCCCTCTGATGTGCAGTAATTGTTTAAACCTGAGTGGAAATGGCTGAGTGCCTTTTTTCACCGTACGCCAACAAAAAAAGGAAGAAAAAAAAGAAAGAAAAGAGAAACAGCCCTGTGTAGCACTTTCCTATTCTGCATTTGCTTTCTAATTCCGTCCAGCACAAGGATTGAAGGAAAAGCCTCTCTGGATCCATGTTCATCTTGGAAGAGTGAGCGTTCGAGGATGATCGTTGACCACAAGTTGATAATGATGACGATTTAATTAGAAGCCTCTCTCTGGTCTGGAGTCGGCCCAAACTCCTCCACCCTGCAGATGGAATAAATTTAGCAACAGTGAAGAAGAGTAGGGCCATCTTTTGCTCCTTTCTTCCACCACTCCCTCCCCCCTCACAACTTCTCTTTCTTGTCATCTAAGTACCACCTCCAATCAGAGACAGAAAACATTCTTCCCCTCTGACACCGCACCGCAAGTCGTTTGCGCGCCATCATCGTTCAAGCTTGCATTCCCTTCGTGCGCATGCGCCTCAACGCTCTACAATTACCAACATGTGGCGCAATGTAATATTAATATAATGCTTAAATAACACTAAAACAACATTATAATAGCAGAAGCTGCTAAAAAAAAAGGTCCAGGAGGAGAGGAGTGCTTTTAAGGTAACGGCGGGAACAGTTCTCGGCTTCAGTACCAAATGGAACAAGGCAAAAAGCACTGGCTCTGGGACGACCACTGTTGTGAAGAAAATGTCTAATTTGCATCCTGGCAGGCCCTGGGGGTTTAGTTTAGCCCTGTGTCATAGTTTCGGTTTCTTTCCTGCTAGAGAAACAACGTGTGTTATGAGTGAGCTCTTTTCAGCTGCAGGCCCGAGACGGAGCGCTGCGAGACGACATGCCAGTCAGTGGAAAAAGGGTGGTGGGGATGTAAACCTGCCAGGATGTTTCCTTATTCCAGCTTTTTGTAGAAATTGTACGTTCCTAAATGCTGGCCTGCGATAAGTGATTTTGTGTCTGCCAGTGAGGGTATGCTGATAGATGTCAAAGGACGGCAGAAATCAGTTTTTTCTCGAAACCTCTATGTATATAGAAAAAGACCACCACATTAGAGTTCACTTATTAAGCTTGACTTGGCTTTAGCTATAGAAGACTCTCTGACAGAGCATTTTGACACCGGTGACTACTCATAAGAAAAATCAGGACTTAAATTATGTTCGTAGCGCCTTCCTGCCCAAAGATTTAACTTGACAAACTAATGAAAAAGTGGGTCATTTTTTAATTCAATTTCAATTTGTTTTCCACTCCTCCACAAGAAAATATTCACTTTTTCCAGTCACTTTGGTGTGGTTAATATATCCTGGCAAAGCCAAAAAAGAGCGGAAGAGAAAAGACTTCACTTTGAATATACTGCAGGATTAAACTGAAGCCACATTAAGTCTTAATAAGAAGATGAAACGTGTATGAATGTAACTGAGTAGAGTGCAAAATCAGAGTTCATAATATTTTGTTAAGATTTTGTCATTAAGGTGTCGTCACAGTAGCAAAATTTAAAAAAAAATTAAAAACGGTCCACTGTCTACTGCCACACAAAATTTCTGATCATCTGGATTCATATTAAGAGGACAGGGTTGGGAGTCACTTTTAAACCAAGCAGTTTTCTGTTGATAAACCCATCAATTTATCATAATCAATGGAGAGACATTTGCGTGGGGAACTTTTTTAGTGGTACAAAATTCTACACCGCACAGATTTCAGCTGAATGACTGTAAATGTGACTGCAACTTAAGCCAGCAGTTCCATGACCCTACAGGATCTTCTGAAACCCTCCTCACTCCACACAGCCCTGAGCAGAGACTCCCAGCTCTCTGAATTAAGACATCACGACATCATCCCTTCAAGTCCCCCCTGCATCCCTTCACGTGGAGACCACTCAGACAAGCAGCTCTCTAAACTGTGAAGGCAAGAATGGCAGATCACGCTAACACACAGACACACACACTCTCTCTCATCACATTAGCTGCTGTCACCACTTGACCCGTCATCAAAGGCTGTTTATGGACACATCCATAACGGTAGTCAAGTGCTTTCTCTCAGTCTGTCTGTTTGCTGCTGCACTACATCTTATTCCACTGACAGTCAGGTAGTAGCGCCTTTCACTTCTTCAGAAAGAAAGAGAGAAGGAGATAAGTGAGCGTGCGTGTGAGAGAGAAAAAAGAAAACACTTGTGGTTTGGTCTGCTGAAGCCATTTTCTCGTGACGCACATGTACATTGACGGCAAAGAGCCTTTAAAACTGCGAGCGGGTGCACATAATCGTGGAGTAAGGAAACAAAAGGGGCTGCTTTCAGAAACACTTCAGCTGAACTACTGTCAGACACACAGCCACAGAATTACTCTCCTCTCCTTACCAACCTTCTTTGTCACTTTAATTTGCTTCTGGCTTTATGCATCTTTAGTTTCCATACATATAGTACACGCACAAAATAACTGTGGGAGATCTGATTTTGGCGTCTAATTTTTCCCCTAAATTTTCCAGACTTTCAGATGTCCTATCAACTAACAACTAACTAATGAGACTGCAATTAGCTACCAGCTTCAGTATTTCATCATTCTAGAAAACTCAGCCCTCAAGTGATTATAACACCATTAAAGAAGACAGCAACAAGCCCTTCACGAAAAGGCCTTTTTGTCTTGAAAGTATCTGAGGGTGGATGTTTCTTTAACACATATATATCTATGTGATATGATTGAAATAAACACTCGTTCCAGACACAATCTTTTATCTCTTGAATCACATGCGTACTGAAGAGGAGGGCAGAGGGCAATTTGACGGCTTGATCTTACTTGCTCACATCTGATCTAATGGCACAGCATTCAAAGTGGGCGGAGTCATCTGCTGGGGGCCGTACAGATCCCTTTGTAATGGAAAACATGGCGTCTTAGGTTAATGATCAATTATTCACTACTATGAAAGTCCGGGATTATCACAAATCCTGTGCTAAAAAAAAAACACCTAGCTCCCAACAAGCGCCTGATTCCCTTAATCTGTGTTTGACAATGATTTAGCCA
Organism: Enteromius anoplus; assembly: GCA_032359395.1. Lineage (NCBI taxonomy): Eukaryota > Metazoa > Chordata > Actinopteri > Cypriniformes > Cyprinidae > Enteromius > Enteromius anoplus. The sequence continues at coordinate 8,609,166 of JAUMHG010000043.1, read as the reverse complement.
ACACAGTACACTTTCACCATAAGATGATGTAATATGAAATTTATGATCTGAACAAAAAGAGTTACATGGTTTTTGAATCAGCGTTTCTTGGGAGTCATTTAAAAAGTAAAGTGATAAACACTAGTGTTAGTGGCGATTCAGACATAAATGTTACAGGGAATTAATAACTCTTAATTATAATTATATTTCTTAAATTTACCCATCAATACATGTCATTTATACCCCAAAAAGCCAATGCAAAATCATAGAACTTTCCAGTTATTTTTACGATCCCTATAAAACACATCATACAAACCTTTCAGCAACTGCAATAGTGAATTCCTTCACCCCCCCAAAAAAGAAAAAAATCAAACACAAAACAACTGATCTGCTGTGCAGCGATATTGGCTGCTAGCTAGTTTGAGGATGAACATGTTGAAGGAAAAAAGCAGAAACAATCACAAGCAGAGAAGGACTAGTCCTAAACACGGAGTCCATATCAAAAGATTTATCCTCATTATTTATTCATGCACCAATTAAAGGTTAAACATGTGCCAAAGCCTGTGTGTCAGAGAGCAGCTGTAGCGAGCAAGAAGGAGAGAGAGAAGGCCACAACAAGAAGGTTAAGGAAAAAGCAAACTAACTTTGTCTTGAAATGGTTTTGGCCTGGAGACAAGCTCTCCACAAAAGAGCAAGGACTGGCATAAACATTTGTACAAAATTATAAGTGCATTTGGAGACGCATGCAGGAGTCAACCGCCTGCACACGGTTCCCCGCGCTCGCTCTCTTCCAGCAAACCCTCCACCCCAGAGCGTGTGTGTGTATACGGGCTCCAAACCACTGCATTTTAATTACTGCCAGCAAGCACAGCAAACCCCTTTGAAATGGAAATGGACCCAGAATCTTCTTCTGCACCGCAGAAATCTTCTGATTTGAAAAAAAAAACCTATATGCTACACCACAGCCTAAACCTGATAATGCTGATTATAACCAACAAAAAAAGCCAGTGTCAACAACCTCACGCTCCCAGAGATCCCTAGCAATAAATCTACATTTTCATTCGTGCTTAGAAAAGAGCTATAGGAGCACCTAATTTCATAAAAATTGTCATTTTGATTCGTGCAATAATGGCGTACGTTCAAAGAGCAGCTCTATATTGTCCTAGCACATCCTGTTATCAGGCAAATGCTGTGAGAAGATGAGGAAAAGAAAGCATTTAGTAACATTTCGGCGTGAAAAGCTTCTGTGTATCCGCTTTTTTATGCAGAATAAGGCCGTAGGTGAGCATGTGTTTTCAGAACTGGGCAAAAAGCATCCCCTTCGTTTTCAAAGAGCGTCCAAGACATCAAAGACATCTTCCATTTTTTATTCTCGCGTGATTGTAATGTTTAGACCTGAGGTTGCAAAAGGGCAAAAGGCAATAAAATGTTGTAAGAGAAAAAGGCCTTTTCAGCATGGACTGTCACTGAAAGACCCAACCATCTGTATAGGCATTTCACAAGCCCTCCTGAGCTGTAGCTTCACTATCTTTTTTTTTTTTCAGATGCAAGACTGCAATTTGGGCGTGTTGTTAAGCCACATATAAGTATAGGTTGGATAATTTGTACTTGCGCTGGAGGAAAGAAATACTTAAGTCCTAATGTTAAAGGTCTTCACAAGACTACAAATCTATTTATTTACTATCTGTCATTTGGTTGTTACAGCTTTGATTTGATTTTGTTGTGTCCAGGGTCAGCATTCCGGCCTATGTAAATCATTAAATCATAGAAGATACTGCCCTGGGGATCTGGAGCAGCTGTCAGCGTGCCATCTTCATTGATGACAATGGATCTGTCATTCTGTAGGAATGCAGTGGACGGCTGCGGAAAAAAAAGCTGTATGCACTGCATGCATTCAAACATCAGCATGTGTATAAACACAACACGCAGTTATGAAAGTGATGCTTGCAAAGTCTTTTAATAAACATAATGGCATACATAGGGTCTGAAATTCACCTACAAGAAAATGCCACCTTTGGTCTGTCTTCCTTAGTTCGCTAATTAGTAGCCTAAACTTACTATAATTAAAAGTGCAGCAAAGCTTCAATAACACGTCCCAGAAACTTGAGAGATTCTGCCACAAAAGGGGGGGGAAAAAAAGCCTTCTAATAAACATGTTGCCATCGGTTTTGATCATTGTTGAAATATTCCACAGCAAATTAGCTAACACTTATAAAGACAGATGTCACAACATGTGCTGCCACATTTCCTCCTCATGCATTCCTCCCCTACGGCTGGCGTGCTGCTTACCTTTACCAGGCCTGCTGTTGTTTACCTCCAGTGTTGTTTATCATTAGGATTCTGCTGGCACTGTTCTAACCCCTCTAATACAAGACACAGCCAGACGAGATTTACACCTGAGCACCTTTCACTACCCACAACACGCTCTTTTCCATTAGATACTAAATATAATACTGGCTTACACGCTCTACGACATAAAAAAATTAAAACTATTATTAATTAATAAGATAAAACATTACTTTGAAATTGAAAATTGTGTCTGATAAGAACATGATTGCTCGTGAATAAACAAAAACAAAAACACTACACTTACTTCTCTCACTGTATTTTTATGATATAAATCTACACATTAAAGATGCATTGCTGCAGTAAAGTACGAAATGATAAGTCAAATTAGGCTATCTAAACTGAACATAATAAACCTTTGTGATAAAAAAATTATTAAATGCTTTAAAACCACTGAAAACAGATAAAAACTGCTGGTAAAGAAATCTGAGACAATATTGCACAAGTGCTTAAACATATGGCAGACCACCTCTGGAAACAACAGACTGTGGCACATGAAAGAGAATTATTTAAAGTTCATTTACTGTCCAGATTATAGAAGTGATAATGCATTCGACTGATGCCAGTTTGCAATTAATGTCGCCGAAGAAGCAAACACAAGTCCCTTCATAACAGAGCTAAACATATGCAGCTGAACTGCAGAATACACTGCATGCAGAGAAAAGCTATTCTCTTTTTCCAAAAATAAATTAATTGATACAAATGATTAGTAATAATAATAACAATAACAATCAGAAGAAGAATACCAAACAAAAAGGTGTGGCTTGTATTATATATGGTTACAAAATTTGAATAACCCACAAAACACAATGTTTAAGCATAATAATAATAATAGTAATATAGGAATATTGCTTTAGCAATAACACTTTCAATACAATCACTCAGTCACTGTTTAAAGTCTCATACTGACTCTCTGCAACAGTCTTTTAATAATTCAGATTTAGAGAGAAATAGATTCAATGCTTTAATTAAAAAAGGAAAACTATCAAAAATGTTGATAATCTACAACTAAAATTAACCTGTATGAGCTGTAAGAATGATATAAAACAAAAAACACACACACACAAGCCCACTTCACACAGTTTATGTGTTAAAATACATATTCCGGCTGTCAATATCTAGGCTATTCAAATTCAAGCGAGGCAGCGCAGAACAGAACAGAACACGGTCCAAATCTCTGAACTTACTGGCACCATAAGCGTTCGTCTGCGATCTGTCGGTATCTGCTCGCCGAATCCAGTTAGGAAATGCTCTTTGCTTGCACAAAACCACAAGTTCCTCTCCAAATCCACGGGCAGAAAGTCCTGACAAAAACAAACAACAGTGATCGTCATTATCTCACACGCTTTTATACCAGGGAAAATGAAACTGCGTGTGTCTGTGATATCGTTATGAAACCTCACATAAACCTTCATTCATAGTTAATTTCTGGCCACAGAGAAAAGAAAAAAAAAGCATGCGGGAAAATCCAGCATGTGCATGGAAAATAGGGTTGAACGATAACGGCGTTAAAACTTTAAACAGCGAGCCGAGAAGTTTGAACAAAAAATACAAGAGTTTACACCGATGCGTACCACATTTGTGGAGTGTAAATAATAAAAGAGAAGGGATTCTGATAAGTGCATACATTTAATATTGTATTTGCAAATAACACATTTTGATGAATTAACAAACGTGATCGTGGTCTGCCTTTTCAATGCACGACTTTAGAATAAGTACATAAACATAAGGGATAGGCAACCCTTTCTCAAAGGCAGTAAATAAGTCTATCTCTATTGAGTGCAGCATATCCCTGTATAGCAATCAGGACAATGTGCTGAACTGGCAGTCTAATTATAAATGTTCCATTGGACTCCAGTGCCATCTTACCTTATGAGGGAACAGCTAACAGCAACTGCTCAAAACAAAATGCCATTACGGGCTCAACTTCACCCCAACAGAGGGACAAGCCAAGGGGATTGTTTTTCAAACAGCCCCCTCTCACTTAAGACAAGAATGTATTATTAGACAACCCGGTTATTCTTGCAGACTGGACACAATTTCAGGAGAGAAATCCTAGCAAAGTTAAGCTGTGTTTAATTAAGGTGTCAGATTGCGTCCCTGCGCGAGAACAACAAAGCTTTTGTGTTTCTGCGCTGACGTTTAAAAAGCAAAAAAGGAGGAGAGTGGTTAGCTTTCTAGCGCCGGAAAAGTGTTCAACAATGAGTAATGTGTGAGTTTTAATTTTTGTAATATTACAAATGTCCCGGTTGACGTGTCTGAGGTGCTTTAAGAGAACCTTTCAGTTCCGTCAGACGCCGGCGTGCTGTATTATGTACCGTGCCGTGTTCAAATATTATCGCATCTCGTGCAGCAGTCGAAAAGAGCTTATCTGTGTCTATGAGGGACTACTTTTGGGAAACACCCATGAGATGATGGACTATCTGTGTCCCACAGACTGAGTTCACACACATTGCGCTCCATTTGTCCTCTCAATGCCTCATCGCACTGTTTCTGGAAATCTCAAAAGCATCATGCAGCACAAAAACCAAATACAATGGCAGAATATGGATAAACACTAATGCAAAGTATAAATCGCATAAAATGGAAAATAAACGTTACATTATTTCATTGAAATTACCTTGAATAAAAATTAAGCGTGAATGTCATTTTAAACAACTCTCTAATTTAGCTTGTTAAAGTTTTTTTTTTTCGTCTATCCTATTGGGTTTAAAATGAAAACGATAAATAAGTAAGCAAACGACATATTTTTTTTAGTCAGTGCCTAAATCGCTAAAAAAAAAATTTTTTACACATTCTGATAAAATAAATAATCACGGAACAATTTCCGGAGTTCACTTACTTGCAGTCTGAATGCAGTGTGTTTCAAAGCACCGGCTTTTTTTATTTTCAAGCTGAGAGACTAAAAGGAGTCTGCTTTTCCAAGTTGCTTATTGTCTCTAAATGGATCAGCTTTGGATGAGTACTTCATTTTAATTTATGGCTTAAGCATTCTTCAAAGGTCAATATGCCTGACCTCGAGCGAAAGTTGAGAAACAATTCCCATGCTTGCGTAAGAACAATTTTGCCTTCAAACAATTTATCTTTAAAATGATCTCTCTCACGGAAAGCAGATGAATCCGATCTTAAATTCACAAAGCACGTCCATTTATATAAAAGACTAACTTAAAACGACGTCGAATAGGATTTTTGCCAGTAGGCTACTGTACCTATAGCGGCGCTTCTCCTGTTATTGTCAATGAATAGTACCGCTCTGTGGACAAAAATGAAATTACCTCCTGTGCAGGGAACTTCTCCGCCGTCCGGATGACAACTACGGGATATCTATTACTCAGAAATAAAACTAATTCAATAGTACCGCGTCCGGAGTAATACTCATGCAGGCACTGTTAGTAATCAGACCTGCGTCCATAGCTAATTATTGTTTCCTTTAGCGCGTGCGCTTGTGCGCAGGCTACACTACAATAGTTCAGCAGCGGACAATGAAGTACAGACAAAACATTATAACGACTAAGATAACACACAAGGACCACTTAGTTCATGTCTGTTAAACTTTTTTTTCTTTTAGTCGTCGAGATTTTAGCAGATTTGTAGGTAGAAAAGAGCTCCTAATCTTTCCTCGTCACATCGGCGTACTGAGTCTCACGCGTCACTCTGTTCGCTGAAAATTACCGTCAAGACAAATATCAACCCTGGACCCTCGAGCGTTTCAAATAGTTTGGACATCTCCTATAAAGCCTCTGTAATTAAAACCTGAATGTATAGATCCAGCAGCTGCAGTGTTACGACGCGAAAAGACGATAAACGTAACATGACGACACATGAAATCACAGACGACAGGTTACCAACGATAAAAGTTTACCTTGATGTGAGCAGGGTACCAGAACAAGCGCTCGTCTTCGCGGTATCCCGTTATTGGTGTTGAAACAGGTTAAAATAATGTGCACTGATGTGAAGTAGCAGAGAAAGAAAAAAAAACTGAAGTGTATCGCTTCCACTGACCGTAGAGGGAATCCCGCTTTGGCTGTATGAAGTTGAACTGTCAAAACTGCTCAGAGCAGTTGTAAGTATATTTATCGCGTTTTTCCTCTCTACTCTAAAACAGAAGCGACAGAAGACGATGGTTACTGCTGTCAATCTTGGCAATCAATGCAAGCGGCCATGTCGCAAGTATTCAAAGCATTTCCCGTCGTGCAACATCAGAAAGTGAGTGGCCAGGGCATTGATCTGAGGAAAGAGGCAGGGCTCCCCCTCCCAGACAACACATGAGAGAGAGAGAGAGAGAGAGAGAGAGAATGAGTCTTTAACGGGGTGGAGTAGAATAGTGGAGATTGTGAGAAGGAGGAAAAAAAGTCAAGCTCAGGTGATACATTTTCAAACACCAGGAGCAACATTTGAGTTGTATATAGTGAGCTATTTAGGATATGAATATATAAGATCTCTATAAGTTTAT
>JAUMHG010000043.1:8590392-8602288 GCA_032359395.1 Enteromius anoplus | reverse complement strand
ATTCCACATAAAAGCAACACTAACGGGATACTTGCAAACATTCACGCGTAATTTTTTATATTTTTTAAAGTTACGGTTTTTTTTTTTTGCGATACTGGCTATGAACAAAATAATTTTAAAATCAGCTATTATTTGCGTTTTTAACTCTACTTCGTGCTGATGTGGTAAAGGACTTTTTTTTTTAAACGGAACACTGTTAATTTTGTCATACTGAACTAAGCTGAAGCTACTCAGGAAGCCTATCAATAACTTTGGGATGTAGCCTAAATATGGACATATGAGGTGAAAATGTATAGATGGGTCTTTTCCTCCATTGCGTTACTCTGCTTTTGTGGATAAACGCGTCGAACAAAGTTTAAGCGACGGCAAATCTTTTCCTTTTTATCATTAAGAGTAGGGATGAGAAATCATTCAGCAAAAAAAAAAAGTAAGAAAAAAAAATGTAGCCTATAGACAAACTTCACCTAGTCTGCTCAAGATAAAGTCCCACTTTGATAGAATTTAGAGTTTCCTAAGCTAAACCAATCCTCGCTGAAGATGGAAAATCGTAATATGTCCTTCACACAGACGTTAATATTGTTATTAAATTGTAAAATTTTTAATGCAGTTTCATTAAGAAATTGATTGTTGCGTCTATTTATCCTGCGCGCATTCGTCTTAAAAAATTATTTTACACCTGGGACGATTACTGAAGTTAGTCTTGTGCCAAACAGCCAAAGGCCATCTCAGGTCATTGTACAAAACCGAATGTAGAAGATTACGGTCTGTTGAAACAGCACCATGTTTGGTAAAATGTTTCCGTTATTACAGCAAATTATTTGATCGATATATTGATGAATTGCAGAGACTGGGCATCCCAACTCTTCACTTCTTGTGACTCCTGGGAACTAGGCTACTGGCAAATAATTGCATTGTCTTATAAATGCAAAAAAAAGCACTTTTTGGCACACTATTTAATATTGTATTACAAATTAATTTCACGGAGACAAGCATGGATTTAATCATAGCTTTTGAATTCAGTTAAACGATTCTGAAATGTTCACTGATGTTTCACAGTAGCTTAACTTGATTTACTCCTGTAATAAATTATTAAATAAAAAAAACATATTTAACATAACTGAGTTTGATCTGTTTTAAGCTTCCTATCCTTTACACTAGTATATAAATATCTTAGACGTTACCAAAGAAGTGCATGAACAAAATCCTTTCACTACGGAGACATTCCTCTCCAAACTGCCTTTTTAAGACGATTCACTGAATCATATTTTATTAAGTTGTGAAGAAACTGTTCGCTCTTAAAACGGTCACAGTTCAGCTCGGATGAGTTTGGGCATTGACATGTACAGCGCACTTTAGGAATGCAGGTAACACAGACTATGAATAAATATATATATATATATATATATTCACATCTACAACACTGACAGACATATGCAGAGATCGTAAACTATGAATACAGTCCGGTTCGATGCATACAGTGACAGGTAGCAAAACGTCAGTAGTTAAAAATAAAAGTAAATAATCGCATCTATAATGAGTGTGAACTGTCGCGTTTTTAAAACATAATTGCGTGCATCCTTTTTTAAATGCATGTTTAATTTTTGCTTAAAATATCAATACGAAATAAAACAATAGATACACAATACGATGTTGTACTTACAATGATAAGGGCAGATGCAGAAGAAAATGCTGTTTGTTAACTGAAGAGTCACACAGGGCTAAAGAGAGGGGGAGAGAGCGAGGGAGGGAGGAAGAGTGTGTAAGAGAGAGAGAGAAAGAGAGAGAGAGAGGGAGAGGATTAAGGATGTAGAGGGCATGCCAGAATAGATATCCTTTCACAACATCTCATCACATCTGTTCTGGCTCTTGTCTGTCTTTCATTTGCACATTCCCTTTTTTCCTGAGAAAAATCCTATCCACGCGTCACATCTTCATCCCCAGATACACCAAAGAGAAGATTAATTATTCAAACAAAGCATTGCCTTCAAGGCAATAACGCCAGTGCACTGAAACTTTTCTCTTCTAGAGCCTGTTCCAGCTGACACGGAAAGCATCTCCCAAATACCGTAAAACAATGGCAAAAGTTTCCCATTTCCAAACAGCGATGATTATTAGCCCAGATTTAAATGCGAAACTCGTTTGGCTGTACGAAATGTCAGATTCATATATAACGGTGCAGATATATTTTCTAAAACATCGGTATTCTCACACAAGCTGAGAAATGCAAACATACGAACTCAAACTGCCACCGCGCAAAAAATATTAATTAAATAAAAACAGCCAACAGTCTAAGACAAGTGTTTTCCTGAAGTTAAACACATTTATGTCTTAAGGTTGTGTCTCAGAACCTAGTGAACTAGTGAAGTTAATTCACCGTCTAGCCTAGAAGTAGGTGGCTCAAACGTTTTTGAGAGACCCTCAGAGACATTTAGTAAATATCAGCTAGCGATTATTTAATCATTTGATTTTAAAACACTTTGGTGTCATTTTTTTAGCTGATATTGTGTATGGAGAGGAGCGCACAGCGCTGCGCTGAATAATGACTCCTGCGGAAGGCAGGTACAGTGTCAGGTACGCCGCTCACCGATGCGCAGGACTAATGCGCCACCTTTCGATTACTCGAGGAATTGCACCTCAGGATTCAGTCATTTTGTCAAGCAGAAGGTGTTCTTAAATCAACCCTTTTTTAAATTTTATTACAAGTTAAGCGCTTCAGCAAGACTCTTAAACACATACATTTTATGCATTATTTTGCGCTTTTATTTTTTAACGTGTTATGAAAATGCAAATGAAAAACGCAAGTGGCTGCTAGTCAATTTATTCAGTAGAGGACCTACGTGCACCAGTTAGTCTTAATTAAAAGAGAAATTCTGACTAATGAGTTTCTGCAAATTGCAAATCTGATAAAGTCAATGTGTAAAAGACCACCAAACATATTAGAGAGCTGTAATAAAACTTCTTTGAAAACCAAATTCTATTCAAATTCTATGAATGAATGGAAAGTTTGTTTTATTTAATCCTTGGTGATTGCTTCTGATGTAGTTTGGCCTTGACTGTGCAAAACAGTCACTCAAATACTTATAGGTTTTAACAAGGACATGATTCATTTTCGTCTCTCAAATAGTGTTTAGGTCTTAACTAATTAGTCCTTTTTCGCGGTCCCTTTGACAAAATCTAAAAATCACAAGGTCTTTTTCTGAACTATGAGCGTGTAATTAAGCAGTTCGCGTGTGCGAGAGAGCGGGTTCAAGCCTGTAGGTCTGGTCTGGACCAATGTTCTGTCCAGCTCGTTAGAGAAAGAGGCAGCATTCATTACATTAGCATATCATGAAATGCTTTGATGCATGGTGAAATTCAAGCCTAGCCTATTAATATTTTAAAAAGGCCTGCATAAAAATCAACATTTTTGTTACGTTAAATTAACATGTGTTCTTCTCCAGTTCTGCATGTTTAATTAGGCCGCACTCTTCTGTCAAAGGAAATATGGAGGCTGCCATATGATTTGCTGTGATTACTTGAGAACTAGCAAACAACACTTCACAAATATATTTGTCTGGTAGATTCAAATGCTTCACAGAGGACGCGCGTATACGAGAGGCCTCTATTAAAATCTCATTTCAGACATTTCCATATCTGCAGGAGCCATGGAAATACGTCTGATGTGTTTAATTAATGAGAGATACATTTTTAGCCGAAATCTACAGAACCGTGTCTGTGTTGCTCCATGAGATTTAACACAGAATGAAAATTCTTCATAACATCTTCTATTTAAGCCATGCATGAAACAGCTCTGTTGTATAGTCCAGAGGGTTTTAGCATCACTCGGGGTCTGTGCAAAAAAAAGAAAAAGAGAGAGAGAGAAAATGACAAACTGCAAACCATTATGTGGCAGGAAACACAGGATGAGGTATTTTAAATGTCAGTGGTTGGAAACCCAATCCATTATTACCTTTTGAAGAGTTTATAAGCATTTTAATTAAATATACAAGTATTGTAGACCAGACATGTGCATGGAATTTATTTCTAAATAACCCAATAATGATCTTCAATATCAATACTTTGTAGATAAATGCTTCACTGAATCATTATCTTGCATCTCCAAAGCTAAAGATCAGTACAATTACACATTTAAAAAGATTCTGAAATCAATACTTACTCTCAAGTGGTTCTAAACCTGTATGACTTTCTTCTGTAGAACACAATAGAAGATATTCAGTACAGATGTGCGTCAGAAACACATCTGTGAAATAACATTAACGGTACTGGCAGCTTATTACCTGAATGTTATCCATTGATTTTAATTCTCAGAACTCAAAATACAGGTAAATCTCTAATACAAATATAGGTAAAGTCTTCAAGTGAATACAGTACATTAATTACATTTAACACAGTGCCATATTTGTTCTTTTTTTAGATAATACAAATTAAATAGGCTCTAAGCAAAATGACTTAATTTTTGTTTATGGAGTGAAAAATCTTATGAATAAAGTAAACAGTAACATCACTGCTATATATATATATATATACACACACACACACACTCACTTGTCTTGTATAATCACTCATAAAAGGAACAAAAAAACATATAATAGTAGCTATTGTTTTTATTTTATCACGACAAAAAACGGCTTTATCTGATAGTTCTTGCGGTTTGAATAATGCATGAGTTGTAAAAATTACATTCACAAGATTGCCCTTAAAAGATCTGTTTTGTTCTGCAAGCACAATCTTTCTTTAAGGTTAAAAAGTGAGAGAATAATGGCAGAAGAGTGTTGTGAAAGCGGTCATTATAAATCAAGCATGTTCCACAAGGTCAAGCGTGACTCAGTCAGAGGACAAAGCGCCACATCCTCCGAGATACAGTTAGCACAATAATCTCTGACAGGCCCCTTATACCTTTGGAAGCAGGAACAGTCAAGAAAGCATTGCACTTTTACAGTCAAGTTATGTAATTAACACATGCCTCGTTTGCATACATGCAAATCATTGGATCTGCAAAGTGGGACGCTCTGTTCTCAGTTGCTGACCTAAATATCACTATCAATGTCACTCGGCATTTCGTCAGTTTTTATTAGTATTATCATTTATATTTCCTTTTAAGTTAACAAGGAACAGTTGATTGATTAAATGTTTAAACGAAAGAAAGCTACATGCTCTTAATTGCATCACGACTGAGGGCCCCGGCTTCTATACTCTAGGATGGTTTATGAATATGTTCTTTCCAATTAGTGTAAATCTACATAAATGCAAATCTAAATGACGGAGTCCCAGATCCCCTGTCAAGACTTTGGAATTTGATCTGACTTTGATCAAACACCAATGGTGCAAGACTTCAGTCCAAGTTTTACATTGGGACAAATCAAAGCGCTCGTGTTTCTGATCTGTCAAATGCAGGTTCAAGGTTCAACCACAGCCATAACAAAACAATTGCTGAGGCTATTAATATTGACCCTGGAAGACAGTTGTCAATATAGCAACCCAGAGTTTTTCTTAATGGAGGGTATATATGCACATGGTCTTCCCATCCCTTCTGAAAAGCCCCTAAGGAAACGCGTAGCGCAGAGCTGGAGCAGAACACTAGAAGCTTTAGGTGAGCCTCATTAAATAGTTTCATCAATGATTAATTGGCAGGTTTCGCAAACACAGCAAGAAAATGAAGTCAAAAAAGTGTTGTGTTTTTCTGCCTTGAGACAGTGATTTGCTTTAATTTGATGTGAGAGGTGCAGCAAAAAGGCTTCCTGAAGTTAAAAGAACTGTTGGATCAACTGAAAAGCCCAAGGACATATACCTCATTTATGTTTACAAAAAGCCCAATTCACTGTAGGTATTGTAAATGCCGGGCATTTAGGGAAAATGTCTCATTGCTTTGTTGCGCACAGCACTTTTTACACACGCAGGAGTAATCATTTGTCTGAAACGATTGCGTTTTTCTCTCTCATCTTGTTCGCTTGTTTGAATCAGAATGCCAAGACGTTAGTCTGGGTGAATATTAACATCTTTATTGTTGTCTAGAACAAACAAAGACGGCTTGACATTTTAGATCGCGGGTAAATCTTTGCTCTGTTTTACTACTGAAGCCGTGAAGGGACTCGGAGGTATTATCCGCCTACGTTCTGTTCTAGTTTTATCTATTCTTCTGTTAGATATGCAGGAATGTGTATAAAAGAACACTGAATGATGTTGAGCCGACCTTCTCAATTATTCAGCATCTCTCTCCGAAAATATAGATAGTAAATCAATGGTGATAAAAGAGCATAAGATACCATTTTGGATTCAAAGTACCTTTTGTATTAGAATCTCAGCCTCCCTTAGGTGAATGCATAAGTCAGACGCAGGCGTTATGAGGATCCCTGCAGTGTTGGGAACGCCATGTCGAAACAACACGAAGGCTTAAAACGCAGTAATTGTGTGTCTTTGAATTATTAGCGCCTGAAGAGACGTGGTTGGATCCAGAGAGGAGTGAATTAGTGATTTCGTAGCTGGTTTGTTGGGTGCGCACAATGGATATCGCAGCTACGACTACGAGTAAGTAATGATTGAGTGAAGAACAGGTGCATGGAAATCATTAACGGGCATATGCTGCTCATCTGATGTCGAATGTGAAGGCTTGTCCAACTCATAATGGTTTGACTACAGTGTGACCCGTTTCACAATCTGGAAGAGCTTCAGGGACCGGAGAGAAACTGAAACTAGTTCAGAGACACCAGAAAGGGATTCATCATCCTTAAGGAAGTTATAAATACTTTATACGTACTGTATCAGTTACTTGCGTGCAAGATAACGAGTGAACAATTATTCTAATTATGTCCATATTTTCAATTATGAGTTGACATACCACTCACCAAGTTTGATATTTACTACAGTATGTATTATGATACCATTTCAAAAAAGAAAACCAGTTTGGTCACTAAGGTGCACTTTTATATTGCTAAAAAAAAAAAAAAAAAAAAAAGAAATGTCACCCGAACATGTGACACAGAAAAGTAGAGTAATGACTGCAGACGATTCAGATTGTGGTTACAGGAACGGATTACATTAAAAGAACTGTTTTCTATTTTATAAACTGTAATAAATGTAGTCTTGGTGAGTATAACAGATTTATTTTAAAACATCTTACTTTTCAGTGGTAGTATATAGCATATGTATATTTTACTGGAAAATCAATAAACTGTGCATAAATCTATGTAACTGATTTATAGGCTGTTAAAATATATAATGCATTTATTTTAAAAAACAAAAACAAATGTTTTCATTTATAAAACTTCTAGGCTTCCAGTATTTTTATGGCTTCTCCTGATTAAAAAAAAGACTCTTGAATTGCATAATGCATTTTATCATAATTAGCCAAATTCTGTCATCGGAGTACTGCAAAGCCAGGCCTAATTTTATGCAAACTTTACGGCATGGTTGCATCCATACATTCATGGTTTATGGATTGTATTGTGCCTTTGACCTTACAGGGGCCATCTGTGGTGTTTCACTGCTCTTTGGCTTTCTTTGTGAGCTGTATCCTCCGTTTTCTCTCCGTGACTGTAGCGTTGTCAGGCTCGATTCGAGAACGCAAAGAACAGAGCTTTTTGTAGGGCTGTCAAACTCCTGGGTCAACATAGCTTTCATTCAAAGAGGGAATAGTTCAAGAATCGCTCTGGCCGTTCAGATTTCACTTTGAAACAGGTGGCCATTTACAGAATGGAATCATTTGAGCCACTCCAAAACACATCATGTTTTGACAAATTTATGGAGACTCGTGGAGAAATTCTGCACACAGTTTTACGCTAATTAATTCAGTCACTTCTAGACATTTAGTAAACAGTCGCCTCCAATTCACCAGAGAGCATTTGGAGTAGTCCTGTGGAGAGAACACCACCCAGATTCATGTCAATATTGACAAATAGTCTATACTCAACTGCATATTTGTAAATGATTCTTGGCATAGACGACAGCTCTTGCCATGGACATTATTGCTGAAAATCCCCACAATCCCCCTGAGAGTTATCACATTTAGTTGGGCGGTGAATAAAGAGCAGTATTTTTCCCTCCTCCAATCTCTTCAATCCATCACTCATTCATTCATTTAAATGAAGGACATTTGTAGTATTCAGTTTTAAATACAGCATTCCTTCTGCATTTCCACGGAACTTCTATTCTATGCTAAATAACACTTATTCATCCAAGAATTGAATTACACGGCTGACACAATAGGACCTGTGACGCGCCACAACTTTGATATGGAATAACGCAGAAGATACTCAAATGAATGGGACTGAACAAAGGTTAAATGTTTTTCAAACACTCAATGTCGCAGAAGCCTTGGACGACAAAGCATCTAAATACAGTTGTAGGCGTACATACATTTGTGTCTTTAAACTTCTTTGAACGAGGGCGAAATATTTTGTGCCGCGTTAGTGCCTGAGACATTCAGCGCATTTAACAGAACAGGACAGAATTTGCATGATGGGTTTTTTCTTATTCTCTTTGAAATCCAGAGTGCGGAATAACAAATGTATATGAAATAGCAGCCAAACATCAATAAATGGAAATGCCACAATTCTCTGTGGATGGTCTTGGGTGGATTTCTGCTGGAGGAGGAAAAACAGCCCGCTTATTGCAAAATAAGCAGAAAAGCGGATGTGATCAAACTCATGCCCACCAGGCTCGCTAATGCACGCACACACACACAGTATAGCCCACCTCTCACTTCTTCTAATCAGATGCAGTGAGATGTGGCAGCTCCTGCTGGGGAGCTATGGGAGGAGCAGCATGTCTCACAGGTGCTTTCAAAGAACAAGATACAGCAGTGGAGAGACTGTAATTACTCTCCAATTACAGATAAAGATCTCACTTGAGGGCTGCAACACAAAGTATCCTAACAGCCGTGCAGACCCACTCACACTATGACTTAAAAAAGTCCAATCAAGAGCGTCTTCGGAAATGTCCTTTACAGGTACAATGATAATCACCAGCACGTAAAGGACGCTTTTTAATTGCTGTGGTTTTCGTACTGACTCACTAACAGACAAACAAAAGTGCCATTGAATCAGTCAACAAAATGAGTTGGGGGGGGGGGGCATTCTTATAATATATATATATATATATATATATATATATATATGCACATACAGTACACACACTTGTGTGTGTGCGAACACAGTATTTACATTTAAATACATAATCTATTAAATGTTGAATATATTAAATAAATGATATAGTTTTTTTTTATTCTATCAAATATATTCACATGGAAAGATGTATACAGGTATGTGTATTTATATTTGCATTGCAAAACTGTAAAAAGCTGTGTGAAATTAAAATCCTTTATCTTTATAACGTCTTACAACATAATGAGGTCAAAACACTTAGTGCACATTTTAAAGGAAATCCTTGAGGCAATGAGCACATTTCACATTTACTGTATGGGTAAAAACCTTTGTTCTATATCAAAAATAAGAGGTCGCTACAGAAACTTACGTGGAAAAGGAATTTCGAAATGAGGTTCTCTCTTCATGTTGTTATATTTTATTCTTTTATTCTTTGAATCAAATATATATGGAAGGAATAAAACACAAGGTGAGATCAGAAAATATTCACACAGCGTGTAATTTCGAAGTACTTTGTGAGACTGAAGTTGACGATTGCTTAATGCGATGCAAATGTAAAACCTCAGAATCATTTCATGAATTCCTTATTTGACATCATTTTTCTTCCGATGCTGAAAAACTGAAATTCTTTTCTCTCTTTCCATCCTTTTTTTTTTGAGAACACAAACAGAACAAAAAGACAAAAAGCTTGTTAATATCTTTAATATTTACAGTTTCTTTAAAAAAAGTGTGTGGCACTTCCCTCCCCAACCCTTTCCCCACAAATCCTGTCTGAAAATATTATTTAATGTTACTTTTTTTCCTTACCTTTGTCAACAAAAATAAAATGCATTTGGCAAGCTAACTGGAAACTGGCAGTGCTGGATACATAAAAATAATATTTCAAGTGATTTGGTGTAAGAATATCATCTGACTTGACAAAATAAAATCGACATGACATTTCTGTACCCTTCGTTCATAATGCGTTACACATGTATAATACTTTTTAGTTTTTTCTGCCATTACGTTACCATTGTTTTCAAACTGAACTGCCATGAGAAGTAAAACATGAGCTTTGAATGTTCTCTACAACATGGGGCGTATTAAAAGTGCAGTAATGTATATAAAATGGCTCTCTATAGCTGGGTTATCATGGTTAGATTTTGTACAGCATATGCACAGCAGGTTCCACAGCGAAACGTCCATATCAAATAATAGCTCTACAAAAATGCATTTCAGAAGTGAGTTCCCACGTGAGTCCAAAAGTGCGCTAGCGTCATCTCTAAATGTGAGCGATGAGATTCGATAAGCTGAGCCTAAGTTTGTCCACCACTAGTGAGGTTTTCAGAAAGTGACAGCACCTTAATATCCAGACACAGCTTTGGCTGGAAAAGAAATAAAGAGCGAGAGATGAGAAATGTGAAGGAAATAAAGCAAAACAATATAATACCCACACACTAGTACTAAAGTAATACATTCTTCATTGTTAAAACAGATTTAGTAGATAGAAACATAGTAGAATTTTTCTTTATTTTTACGATTTGCTAGCAAAATTTGTTTTGACGCCACATTTTTTCCCCAGTGCAGTCTCTGTACAATTGTTGTTTTACGACCCAAGCATTACCTTACTAAATAGTAGACAGGTAAACACTCTGCACCCTCCTTCTCTCTGTGCAGCATGTTACATAGAGAAAATGCTGAGTTAAACACAATTAAACACACGCATGTGCATGACACACGCAGCATGCAGCTCACTTGCATACAAATGCTGCTGAAACAGCAGAACAACACGGCCAGGTCAGGCAATCACTGATTAAATGGATTGGCTAATAAACATGTAAAATGTAAAACTATGCACTGACTCAAATATTTCCTAAAGTATAATATAATTATGTCACTGTCCAAACAGAGTACAGTACAAAACATTGGCAGATCGTGCCATAAAGGTTTTTTGGGTGTTGGGGGGTTATCCACAAACGGAAATAAACATCGCTGTTAATGCTGTTTTGTTTTTGTTTTTATTATACATTTACATTTTTTTGGTGATATTTGGGGCATGTCTGAATATGGTTTAAAACCCTATTGGTTTTGTTTTGTTCTAGCAAGAAAAAAAAAAAGAAATACACAATCTCACTCAGTAGGAGATCTGTAGTTTAGTTTATTTATTTAGTTAGTTTTCAGTATATTTAATTTTTCCCCAGGACATCAAAATAATAATATTGTAGTCTAAAACCATAACCAGGACCATTATTTCTATGTTAAACTTACTTTTGTGCTGGTTTTATTTAAATGTTAGATAATGTTTTCTAATATAAAAACCATAACGAACAGAAAAACAATTGTGCGTTTAAGACCGAATGGGACTCAAAATTGTACAGTATCATATAGTATATGAGGGACTGTGGACAGTACTGCATATAATAGCTATTAATTAGCATGCATCAAATGGGAAATCAAGGCAGTTCATTGATTTAGGGCATGCTGACAAGCAGAGCACAAAGTGCAGGTGGAGGTCATGCTCTTTCATGAACTGCACTAAAAGAACAAAACCCTGACAGTCATTCTGCTGTTTATTTCAGTCACAGTCACAAACATCAAAACACTACCGCTCTTAGTAGATTACAGATGGCAAAGCAAGTGGTGTTTGGCAACACAACAGCATGTGCTGCTTTAGCGATGCCCTGAGTCTTTGTTAATTACAAACTATTCACTAAAAAGACAGCATTTGTTTATGGCTATTTAGCCACACAAAAAGCCAATTTGCACACAATTCACACACCTCTCCATCTCCAGATGTGGAGGCAGTTGTTAGAGCGGGG
>JAUMHG010000043.1:8573326-8589494 GCA_032359395.1 Enteromius anoplus | reverse complement strand
CTCGCCTAGCCTCTGAAGGAAGTGACTTGGAAGGACCAGTCCTGCAAAGGACGTATCCTTGACATTGAGAAACACCCTGTTTCATTCTAGGGTCAAATTCTAGGGTTGTAAATGGACCTGTAAAACCATTTCTGGGCATTTTTTTCCCCTTACCTAAGCTACATACCTTCTATGTACATATCAGAGAACAATTTAAAATATTCCCTCAAAGCATTCTATGGCACCTTTAAATATAAGTAAATGTACAAACATGTATGTGCACAATAAGTTCATTGTACCTATTTTAAATGCAAGTACATAGTAGTGAAGGTCACCTAATATAAAGATGGGCCAAATATTCTTTCATGACTCATCACCTTGATACCATTCCAAACCTGAATGACTACTATTCTATATGTAACACAACAAAGGACCTTGTAAACGTTTTTGTTTTTGGGTTGTTGTTTTTTTGCTTTCAAATAGGAAGGAAAAGCACCATGAAAGTATCATAAAAGTGATATTTATGATGTTACATTTGAAGCAATTAAGATGCATGAAAGGAATGAACCAGTAGCAATACAACTTCTGACATGGACAGCCCTTCTTAAATAGAATGAATATTGTTCTTCTGAATTTTATTCATCAAATAATTCTGGAAAAAGAAACAAAACTATGATTAATAAAAAGAAGAAATATTTCTTGAGGCCTGAAGTAATACCGTCACAGAAATATATTGCATTTAAAAATACAAAAAAACTTTAATTAGAACTTTAAAATGTTTCACAATACTAGTTTTGACTTTTTTTAATCAAATAAGCAGTCTTATTGAGAATAATAGACTAAAATCTTTTTAAAAGATGTAAAATCTCTCCAAGCCTACTGTTTCGAACAGCGATTTATTATCAGTCAATCAAAAGATCCAGTTCACAAAACTGATTTGATGTGACTCAGTGATCCAGCTGCAGTGGTTAACAGCTCACTGAAGAAGAATATCCTCAGCTAATAATGACTTTGGTCCGCTGCTCCTTTGATTTAAAAAAATTAAGAACGTGGCACAGAAGACCACCTTGACGGTGCTTTTGTATACTTTCTGAAGATTACAGATGTTCTCCTTTTTTTCTTTGTAAGAAATAAAGTCATATGGGTTTGGAACAATATGAGAGTGAGTAGTGCATTTTCTCTTTTGGTCAACTATTTCTTTAACCAAGGTGGTCTACCAGCTTTAACCAGGATGTCCTTGGCTCCTCCAGCTAGTAGTCCACCTAAACCATTTTGGAATGGCTTGTATCAATTTTAGCTACATCTGGCCTTTTCTACCATTTGTATTCATAGAACAGACAAGACATAAACAAACAGAGGGTTAGTGGAACCAGGCAGTGTCTCAAGCCAACGTGCGTTGCCCGCATGAACACCACAATTCGATATGTTAAAAAAATGTGCTTATATGCAACATCTCTTAACTATTTTAGATGATTTCTGTCTGTGCTCATAAAGTGGTACTGTGGGTGATCAAAACCCTGACCTGAAATGAGATCCCTCACATGAGTTGTCTGACATGCTCTCCAATGCAAACACTGTGATAATGCAAGACTACCCCATGCCGCCAGCCTCACACATTATGATCCATCACGTCATGGACGAATTGACTGTAAATCTGTGTGACTAAGAGAGACACGCTGCACCCTGTCTGAAGGTTAGACCTGGCAGTGTGAGTGAGGCCTCTGTAAGAAGTAAAGATGAAACGATGGTGTGCTTTTATGCCAGTTCAGAAAGATGTTCAAAGTGCTGCCACGGGATGCAGAGTGAACAAGCCCCAGTGCATATTCAACTGGGTCATTGATCGGCTCTGAAAAAAATGGCCTCATCAAGAGATTCCTCCCAGCCTGAAAGATCCGACATGTCTCCCAATTAGCAAGCATCTTTACTCGTCAGATCTGCGCTAATAAGGAATAATGTTCAGTTATTAACGTTGAGGCTGATAGGCTTGGCTTTTCTCTTTCTTCTTCCTCATCACGCCTCCAATGCCGATGTTTTGAAACAGGGTGGACCGTTTCTCCCCATGTTCACTGTTAATCAGTGGTTGTCAATGTGAGTATTTAGGAACATTTATTAACACTGTCAGATTTGCATTCAAATACCAATTTCTAAAGTGTTTTCCTCACATTACCTTGATCTTTTCACAGTATCTGAACTTGTCAAGGTGTACCGCAGAGCATATCGGAAATTAACCTATTCAAATGGAGCTCTCATGCAGGTGTGAAATGTTGATTGTATGTTATTATGGGACTCTCTATCAGCGTCCTTAGCCTTAGCATGCATTGTGCACACTGAACTGTCCTTGCTCTAGCCATTTAAAATGATTTGTGCTTTTTACAATAAGTTTTGACTGTGTAAGTTTTGTAAAACACAGTATATGCTTCCATAGAAAATGGAGTGCATTAATGAGATAATTTCAGGAATCAGTAATAATAATCATTAAGAATTTAAGGAATCAGTTCAGGTGGGTGATAATGCTGTTGGTTAGTTTACCTGCCACTTGTTTGCTCTTGAGCGAGGCCTCTGACGCTAAGGCATAGGACATGGTGATGATTCTCTCTTGCTCCTGTAGAGCCAAGTCTATGTCTGGCAGCACCAGCTTGTCTACTGCTGCTGGAGCAGGTATATTCTGGACACTTATATGCACACAAAAAAACAGAAACATTAGAGTAAACTTCCAGAGAAAAGTGCAACAGAAATGTTATCAGCATTTTGAGGTCAGTGAGTAAGTTTTTCCTTCCAACATAAGAAATCATTCTTGAGCATATAACGGCAAGAAAACATCTATAAAATGACTATAAGAGCAGCTGTGTTAAATGAGACCGATCTGCCAGTACCTAGACTTAGCCAGGATGCTCTTGATTCGTTCCACTTTACGATGTCTGGCCTCCATTTCCTGAGGGCTGAGGGGCTCTTCTGGATCCATGTCCACATAGCGCTCAGGGATGGCCACCTTTTGTGGCTTTGCCAGCTATACAGTCATTGAGACCGAGCACGCACCATCAATTCCAATCAAACGTCATTTAAGTCTTAATATTTTCTTTACTTAAAGGGAACTAGCCCTTTAAGAAGTAGGTTTACCTCTTTGCTGAGGTCTAGCTGGTAGTCCAGAGGCTCCAGATCTAGTTCTCTCATGGGTGTGCTGCTCAGGGTAAGCCATTCGTCTGAGTGAGAGCGCTGTCTCTCTTTGTGCTCGACTGGTCTCTCTTCACCCTGCACGGCCCGCTCCAGAAGCTGCAAATCAAAGTCCTGCTCTCTCCTCCACTGAAGGTACACAAACACACAGAGCTCTGAGATCACCCATCTAGACCTCACATACATCTCAGGACACGAAAATGTCATATTTTGGTCTTGAAATGATCTTCACCTGATTTGCAGGACCGGTAAAACATAGAATAACATTTCCAGTTACATTGGGACAGACGTGACAGACTTGTCACCAAGCTAAAATGACCTCTGTGCTCCACATATCAACTTGCATCCAACATTCATTCTTTACATGAAATAAAAAGTTTAAAGAGGACAGCCCTGCACATAAACAACACTCAAAACAGGGTTAAACTGCAACCTTGGGCGTAATGGTATATTGTCCCAGAGCGCTCCTGTACCTCTGTACCTTGTACAAGTGATTGGACTGATTGTGTGTGAAGTGTCTCATGTTCAAGCTCTCAAACCGTAGCGTACAGCACCCCTGCAAACCAAGAAAGACGCAATAAAATGCTCAATCTGTGACTTCATTTACATGCTTCATTCCAAGGCTTTATTGTGCTTACTGAAAAGAAAATAAACCAGTGTGTCGTGAAATAAACTGTGGTTTCACATTCACAGTAGAGAGAAAAAGGACAAATGCCTTCTTGTACTGTTTTACTAGCAAAGTGTTTATTTTTTCCATGCCAAAATCTACAAAAAAGATAAAACAGATATGTGCAATTGATTTTCTTTTCAAATTATGCTACAATCCGCTGTTATATTATTATGAACATACAAGTGATTAAAGAAAAACATGCTCAGTAAGTAGTACAATTATAAACAAATAAGTTCTTAATACATTACCAAGGTCATTCACTGTGAACACATTCAATACATTTTGGTAAAACTGTAAAATTGTAAAAAAAAAAAAAGTATTTAAAAAAAGCTAAACCAAGCTATAAAATCATGTTTTGCAGAACGACAATTAAATTGCTAAATCAAAAAAATGTATTCAGTGCACTGAAATTGCAGGGGGAAAATTATTTTGCAGGTTTTGTAAGATTTATTTTTAGAAAGCTGGATGTGAAAAGAGAAACTGGATGAAATGAGTGTAAAACAAAAAAATATTAGTAAGGTAAGCACAATAGAGTCTGGTTTAACATTTCAGTTATGCTATAATTATTGCGGTTGGGTGATGAACAGCTAAAAGGTTTGAGAGTTTGCGCTTGAAATTTAGTTTAGTTTATGAGCCTACGTATACAGCAGACCCCACACCCCATAACTTAGAGCATTATGTTATTGTTATAGAGATGTTAAAAGAGCATTTTGATGTTAGTGTTGGCTTTGCCTATTCAAAGACCCCCAAGTAAAAGCACACTACTTTGATTCACTATCCCAGATGAACAAGGGAGCTTCTCCCTGAAGGAACCATGTCCCAAAGTTAAAATTAAATACTCAAACAAGTCAACATTTTGATCCTACATTAAGAGTGAAAATCAGCAGCATATCAACTTTCCTTATTAATCCTCTAAACACATTAGTCCACGTCTTTCATTGGCAAATAGCATAACTACCATCTGTTCTTATTGTGTAGCCCATCCATGTGGGTCAACGACATATAATAAAATCTCTCACATCTCCTTCTGCAACACCTCCCACATACCCACTTACCTGCGGCAGACACTACTTCACTGAAATGCTGATCGTGTTAACGCCAAATCTTACAGTTCTCCATCAAACCAGTGTAAATAGCTGAATGTGCATTTATGTCATTGCGATAGTTCTCTCTGGAGGATAATGTGTCATTGTGCTCTAACGTACTGATCCCAGGTCTGCAGACACAGGTCTGGATGTGGAGGAGGCACGAGATGAAGATGCCTGCCGCTCGCCCTGGCTGAGTGTTCTCTTGCGCTCCCGTACAAGAGCCTTTTGGTGCCGCTTCATCCTCTCTAGCTGCTCTTCTGCGCTCATGCGGCCGCGCTGCTGCACGGGCTCCCCGGAGTACAGCCGCTCCAGGGCACTCTTTGGTCTCTCCTAAGAGACACCAGTTAACATGCTAAAACAAACCGTACCAAAGACCAGTGTGGAGAGAGTAAAACTAAAGAGAGAAATATGAACAATTGTCAAAAGGGTGGAGCGAAAGGAAAAAGAAAAGGGTTAAAAAGAGAGACTCAACCATCTAGGACCCAACCAATATTCACCAGAAGTATGTCTATGCCTACAGTTTTTGCATGTAGCATTGCAATATACTGTATTTACTGTTCTCTCTTTTTTTTTTTTTGTAAATTACACTTTTATTCATTAGTTTGTAATGAGTATTTAAGTTGTGTTAAAAAAGAAATTAACATTTTATTCAGCAAAGATGAATTAAATTCTATTTCAAATGAACACTTTCGACCTTTTCATTAAAGAATGCTGTAAAAAAAAAAAAAAAAAATATTAAGCAGCACAACTGTTTTCAACATTAATAATAATAAACAATATTTCTTATGCACCAATCAGTATATTAGAATGATTTCTAATATATATTTAATCATTCTAATGAATTCAGATTTGACATCAGAAGAATAAATTATATTTCACAGTAATGAATTATTATTTATATAGAAAACTGTTACTTTAAATATTAATAATAGTTTAAAATATTAATATTTTAGTGTATTTATGCTTAAATAAATACAATCTTGGTGAGCATAAAGAGTACTTTTCAAAAACATTTAAAAAAAATATTTTTATAAGTTTTTATAAATTCATAAAAAAATCATGTATTTTCATTTTGCATTCCAATTAAATCTCAATTAAACTGCAATTTGGTTATTTTGATTATGTTAAAAAAACAAAAAACACAGCTAACTAACACAATAAAACAATAAAAACATGATAACATAATAAAAAATAACTAATTAAAAACAGTTGCAAATAAAGTCTTCATACATGTATATTTTAATAACTGTATGTTTGATAGATAGATGTTTATAATTTAATGAAATTCTTTTGAATGAGGTTTGTTGTCACTAATGAGTATAATACAGTCAGTCAGACAGAGAGAAAATAAAGTATCAGGAATAGAGGAGTTCATTTTGAAGCTCTGCCTTGCTCATTTCTGTTAACATTTCCTGCATGAATCCATCAGGGTGGGAGACACACACTGTGTTCACAGTCTGCATGGCAACACTACCGCAGTAATTCATTCGCAAAGCAGAGTCTGGCCTAAGCCCACACTGGCTGCTTTTATTTCATGTGCTCAGCGGTTTATACTGCTGCTGCATCTAATCAACCTGCTGTTTGTCAGCTCTGCCTAAGCAAACTATGACAGACTCTTTTTTGTCCCCCTGCCTCTCAACAGACACTTTCAGGACCTATTTGGCTTCCTACCTTCAAGCTTGTGGTGGTGAGTCCTCTTCTGATAGTGACAAACGATGAAATGTTTGATGACTGGTTCAGTCTTGAAGATGAGCCTGTCAAACCTAACAAAAGTTGAACTTGATTAAGCAAATGTAAAATAGGAAATCCTTTCCAAAATTCTGAGCTGGGAGTTCGCGACAGTTAATTGTCAGCTGTTGCCCACTGAGCAGTTAGGTTCAAACTTGTATTCAACACTTGCTTGATTAGGTTTCTTCAACTGTGTACAGTATAGTCACTTTTGCACACATTTTACTTAAAGCACACATTTTAATATGTCTAGTAATAACGCCCAGCAGTATGCAGACTACCATTTATAAGTTTGGGGTCTGTAAGATTTTCATCTGCAAGATGTTTTTTAAAGAAGTCTCCAACTTTATGTTCACCAAGTCTGAATTTACCTGATCAAAAATACAGAAAAACTCCCTTAAGGACTTTGAAGCTAAATTTTCAGCAGCCATTACTGAAGTATTTAGTGTCACGCTATTCAGAAATCAAAAAAATATATAATATAATATAAAAAAAGAATGATTTTGTGCCGAAGAAAGATTTCTGACTACTATGGTGAAAATGGCTGTGTTGCTTAATTTCTTATAGAAACAGTGATACACTTTTTTTTTTTTGCAGTTTTAACAAAACGTTTATTCAAAATTGTACGGAATTTCTTCTTGCGGTCACTGTTAATCAACTGAATGTGTCCCTGCGGAACAAAAGTATTAATATCTTTAAAAAAAATAAAATAATAAATCATACTGACCCCAAAATTGTGAACAGCATTGCATCAAGCCAAAATGTTTCACCACAGCATCATATACATCTCAAATTATGTACTGTATTTTATTAAACAGCATTCTGTGATGAAAGTGACAGTGGTGGAAATTATATATTTGCACCATTTTGGTCTCATTTGTAATGTTAAGGCTTCTTATGTAGCCCAAACACACACAATTAAAAATTACATCAACATTTGCAGAATTTGTCCAAATTTCAGCTCCCACTGGGAATGGTGGATATTGGGAAGCTGAGTTCAACTCCACAAGCACAACAAGAACATACAAAATAACTATAGATTACTGAAGCAATTTACAATTTACAGCGGACGGTTTTCACGTCATCAATACATGTGCTGTACTTTCAATGAACCAAACCTTGCATTTTCCTTTCAAACAAGTGTTGTGCGACTTAAGTCTGTGTGACATGTATGAGTCTGTGTGTACCTCTGTTTGGTAGAGTTTGGTAGCCACTATCACGGCTCAAGCCACCAACTGCCAGCAGTTCAGGCTCACTCAGGAACGCTCGTATCTCAACCTAGAGTCCCAGGAAAATAGAAATCAGAACTATATTGACATTTTAGCATAAACAGGGATGAAAACTGGTTGTTTCACTGAGTGGCACAAACCTTATGGTCTCCATTAGGGTACTGCCCGACCTCACGATCACGTTTCCGCTCATCAGACTGTCGTTTCAGGCCCCGGACTGATGTGTGGCGGATGACAGAGGTCTCTTTGGGGAGAGGAGGCACAGCCGGGGGGTGTTCGTCTGGACTGTAGAGGTGAGGGAGAGGTGGTCTGGGTGGAGCATCTTCTTCAGGCTGCATTGTGTAAACATGAAATGTCCATAATACATAAATACAGACAAACAAACTGAAGGAGTATCTTGATTACTTGTATGAACTGGGTTTCACTCACTCACCCATTTTGGCTTGTGTGCTGTATGCGAGAGCTGCAAGGGCTGCTGGGTACACTGCACAGGGCTGAGATGGGGGCTGGGCTGAGCAGCTTTCATTTCACCCATGGATGGGCTCACAGAGAGAGAAGGCACTGCGGACAATGACGCTGAAGGCACGAGTTTCCTCTCTGGGTCAGGCGAATATTCCACCCGTAGATATCATATGAGCAAAACAAACAAACGTATGATTATCAGTTGCATCTGTATGAAATAAGCGGAGTTGCATGTGGTGCTGTTTGACCTCAGTACCTTGGTCTGTGTTCCAGTGCATGGGGGTGATGGCAGGCAGAGGCCCGCTCTCACCTGGATTCCGGACAGAGTCAATGGTCACTTTGTAGTTGGCTTTGCTGGAGCTCAGGCCTGCAAGCACGTCCTCGATTCGCCACAACTCTTTCCTCAGCTGAGATTTCTCCTGCTACAGTAGAACAGAATAGAATTTGAATTCATTTAGAGTAAAATGGTTTAAAACTGAAGAACAAAAATGACAATGCATACTTTCCATAAATATAATGTATTTAGCCAAACAGAAAATATTTCTGTAATTGTATAGAACTCAATATGTTAGTATAATATTTCAGTTTAACAGAATACAATACAATAAAGAACAACAATTTCTTCAACAGAACCTAAAAGCTAAAAATTAGAGTAGAACAGTAAAGAAGTACCTTCATACCACTGCGATAATTCTTAACAAAAATATGACAACCCTAAGGCTTGTCTTTGATTTTCTAAGAGGCAAATTTAGAGCTCAAAGGGGCACTAAAGAAAGGATAGGATTTTCTCTCATTTGTATTTTCAGAACAAGCCGTAATTTATTGACTGTGTCTGTGTGTGCTCTCGCACAAACACTTGAGAAATCAATAATCTTAGACACTGTATGCCTTGTTCTTACGGCTCTATCATGCTGATCAAAAACTGACATTAGATCTTCACTCTGGTTCCAAGAGCTCCATATCTCTTTCATCACTTTGTTCTTTCTCTATCAATTACCGGACTGAGAGATGCACGCTGAATAGAAAAGGAGGCTGACACGGTTTAACATCTTCTGATACACTCTGCTGCTCAAACAGTATTGATACTTTAGTTTGGAAGCACACATTATAAAGAGATAAAAGCTGAAATACTCCGCTTTCTGGTTTCTGACCTGAGAGAGTGCACTGTAGGTCATCTGGTCTTGAAGGGCTGAACGCAGTCTGTCCACATCTCTCTCTAATTGGCTGTAATCTGCCCAAGCGTTCTCCATCTCCTGTTTAACAAAGAACAAAGCCTCAATAAAAAGCTAAATTTTTTTGCTCAATTGCACTGACACTGTGATATTAGTATTTCATGGATGTTCTTCAGTCTTCTTTGACTGTCCTCACCGTGGACACCTGTGAGATTTCCGCTCTAATGTGGACCACATCCTCCCGTAACAGCTTCTGTTGATAGGCGATCTTCTCGGCATGGGCGGGCTGATCCTGATACTGCTCCATCTGCTGATGGGAAACATCCAAAACTGACTCGAGCTTGTCCTAGATTTGGGTGCGAAACAGAAGAGGATACAGATGAAGCAGTAAGAAAAGAACTGCCACTAAAGATCAGACATCAGGTTGGACACTAGAGCTTCACAACTGTTCTGAGATACGATCGTCTTCTGTGATTAACTTATTCAGAAAACAGCATTCCACTGAGGTTTACATTTAGCTTTAAGTACTAATATCTAAATTACATGTAAATATAATATATCGTAATTCAGTAATATAGAAAGATTAACTTTTTTTATTTTCATTAAATTTGATTAAACAGCATCCATTATTTTTTTTAACAGGATTCTTTAATACATTTCAGCATAAAAATATCTAACTTTAATATAACATTATTTAGTAACATTATCTTTACAGTCACTTTGGATCAACTGAATGCACACTTGCTAAGTAAGTGTAACACTTTACTTAAAGCCTTTATGTATAATGCATTATAAAAGGGTTATTTAAGGGTATAATGCATTATAATTATTCATAATATGCATTTTAATAAATAATTATAACCGAATTGAAAATGTATAGTGTAAAAATGAATTGACAGGCATAATAATATATTCGTTTTGCTTAAAATTATTCAATGCATAACAAGGTGTATAACAAGGATTGTATAATGCATAATGAGGTGCATTACGAGGCATAAATTATTATACTACATTTATAACAGATTATACATAAAACTTTAAGGGTTACCAATAAAAGTATTCATTTCTTTTAAATAAAAAAAAATCAAATCTGGCTCCAAGCTTTTAAACGGTAGTGTATACAGCCTAATTGACATAAAATGACAATTATGATTTCTGGTCACAAATCGGGATAGCCCTGCTAAAAAATAGTTTCCTGTTCAGTTGATAGACTGAGCCTGATTTAGTATACTTCATTTAGATAAGGAAAAAACAAAGCACCTTATCTTCTTTGAGTGTGCGTATCTTGGCCTCCAGCTCCTGTAGGATCTTATCTTGCTCACACAACCTACTAAGCTTTACCTGGAGAGACAATCACAAGCAGCAATAAAACATGGTCACCAAACAGAGGCTCCATGATCATGTACAAACATATCAAACAGTGGGCCGACTGAATACATTCCTCCGCTATTCCATATTCAACATTTCCCACTATTGAAGATATCTATTAGCATAAACTCCACGCACCCAAGACAATTCTGGTGTCATTATTTGCAGAAACAAACAGCATTTTCTGGGTTAGGGTACGTGTGCGTGTGCGGGAGAGACATAAGCTGCAGAAGTGCCTTGTTTACAGTCTTCTTCACACTGTCTGTTTATTCTCCGCTGTTTATCTATCCCTACGATTAATTATTAAGCTGTTATTATTTTACAGCCATATACTGTTGTTTTAACGACATTAAATATTCATCACGCAGATAAATCCACCAACAAAATTCTTATAAATTGTTAAACTGAAACAATGTTAATGATGAAAAGCCAGGACTTCCAGACTATTTACCTCCAATCAAACGAAAAACAGTGAGAGCACTGGAATACAAAAATCAAACTGAAAAATTTACAAGCCCAAAGTATAAAACTCCCATTGCATGTATTTTTCTCTTTAAATTGAGCATTGAATATAAAAAGCCCTCGTCAATAATTTCAATTTCTTCTTGACACCGAGAGAGAGCTTGCTTTTCCCCACAGTGCGTACCACCGCCTCACTCTGATGCCTGTGTTTACTTGCACAAATTCAGGCTTGACTAACAGCTTTCTGTGCGAAGCAAACCCAGAGATCGAGAGGACAGACAAGGCTCAGAAAGCAGGCTTTAACGAACAGAGAACAGAACTTACATCTATGTCACTTTCGGCTATTTTAACCGGCCGAGATGGTCGATCTTTAAGCGAGTCGCGTCCAGTTACCTGTTGATGAAATGCAAAAACTCACACACTTCCCAAGACATTAGCATCAACATCAAGACTAAGAAGCTGTAAGGTTGCATCTGACAAAGGGTTGCTGAAATCATATAAATAAACTGTGCTTTAGCAAACTCATAACATCTCGAGATGAACAAAACAACAACAAAACAAAAAAACTTTTTTTTTGGAAGCTCTGCGATGTGTTTACATACAAACAGCAACTGGGGTATTTGGGGAGAGCCGCAACGATCCACCCAAAGCGCTGCTCTTGATTTGGCAAGGTATCAATACTTTTCATCAGTGGTGAACTTGACATGAACCATGTGGGAGTGAAGCCTACGACAAGCTGCAACCCACTGAAAGACTATCATTTAGTGATAAACAGAGGTCATCTGAAGGATACTTTATAAGTAAGATCAGCTGTCTGTAAACGTTTGCTCATTAACAGAAAACCTCAGACTCCTTGATGCCTAATGGCTTCATGGAAGTAATTAGCAAAACCTTTAGTTCACAAATACAATGCAATCGCTATAACAATCACTGATCAGAGAAGTATTGATATTTTACCCGAAAGAACAACCTTGGGTGTCCAAGCTGTCAAAGTAGCACATGCTCATACTGTAGGAATGACTCTGCAGAGCAACGATAACGGTCCGGGTGGGGGGAGTTACATCACTAGAGCAGGTGAAGGCATGAAATGGTAACTTTCGGTTACGCACAACATCCTTACATTCAGAAAGAACGCACTGTGTACCGAATAGATGAGAGGTTCAATACTTTTCATCTGTTTGAAATGAAGATAAAAGGGTTTTTGTAAATCGTGGGTATAAATTTAGGCAATGTATACATTTGAATTGTGAATTAATTATTAAAGCAGGTAATGCGCTCCAAATCAAACAGGATCGGAAAAGTCGGTAAACATACAAGTGACACAAGTGGAGAAACTCTATATAAGAGCTCTTAAGGCCACTGATGCCACTAGACATAAGAAAAACAACCCAGAATCAGATTCTGGCCAAATGATCCAAGCATAAACAAAGATTTTATTGCTAAACTGCAGCATAAAACTGGATTTTTAGCAGCAAAAGCTTAAAACCACACATTGCTCTCTGTATGAATTTATTTAATCATCGATTTCAAAATTCACTCGACACATCCTTCAGGGCTAGAGAGCAGGGCAGCTGTTATAGAGAATAAGGAGAAGGGGGAAAATCAGGAAGAATTTATGCCTTGAGGAGAGAGGGAGAAGATGAGAGGAGGAGGTAGGTGAAGGCAGATCCACTAGAGCCCACCTTCAGGTCTAGATACTCCAGGTCCTTCTTCAGCTGGATGTAAGTGTCATCTGCCTTTAAATGGGAAATGCAGAAACAGGTCACATGACACATGGCTGAGAGTGTAACATGCAAGACTGAGAATGTTTTTCATGCACACTGTAAATCCAAATGCTGGTACTGTATATAATTACTCATTATGTAAGTGCATGATATCATGACGTCATTTCAAAATTATGGTTATTTAAAAAGAAAAAATACACTACTGCTCAAAAGTTTTTTTTAGAAATTAATACTGTTTTTAGCATACAATGTAACACCATTTAGCAAAGATGCACTTAATTGATCCACAGTAACAATAAAATATTATAATGTATAATGTTTTTTAATTTTTTTTCCTATTCACCACAGAATGCTAAAAATTTATCACAGTTTCCAAAAAATATTAAACAATGTTTTTTGACGCTGATAACAATAAGGAATGTCTCTCGAGCAAACCAGTGCATGTCACATTGAAGACTGGAGTAATAGCTGCTGAAAATTCTGCTTTACCATGACAGAAAATGTCATTTTAAAATAGAATAAAGAACACTTATTTTAAATTGTAAAATAACATTTGACAATATTAGTGTTCGAACTGCATTTTTGACCAAATAAAAGTTTTGGTGAACGCGAGATATGGCTTTCAAAAACTTTGAAAGAAGTTTAACTGATCCCAAGCTTCAAACAGTAGTGTACATAATCCGTTTCTTTTGTTGTTTATTTTTGTTTGTTTTTTTCTACATTAAGAAAAGTTACTGACAATTTAGCATATGGAAGACCACTCAATGTCCCTAAACTTCAGTCTGAACTCTAAATGCACTGTGTAGAGGTCAAAGTTCACTGAAGAAAAAAAAAAAAAAGAAAAACGGTATGAATTAATTATTTTACAACAACACAGTAAATGTAGAAGAATGCTTGTTCATTTTCAACCCTGTGCAACCCTGTAATCTAGTGGTCTCCTACTTGTACACCATGGACTGGTTACGTTGAAATAAAAATCTTGTGGCTGGGGGAGGGTGTATAAATACATACACACATACTGTTTGTAGTGATTCAATTGATTACATTGTAGTTTTTGAGTCACAGATCGGATGTTTTTCAGATAAGCAAATATTTATTTCAGGCACTATATATAAAGAAATTTGTATTACTGCACTGTCTGAAACATGTCTTCTATGTTTGTTGGTGCGAGAACAGCTTGTGAGTAACAAACTGAGTTTTCTTTCATTTCTTCTTCTTGTATCACGAATCAATTGCGACCCACAGCAATCTATAATTTACCTATTAAACATTTAATTTACAAGATAGCAATCACACACACTGAAAATACAGAATAATGCTAACAATTATAACGCACAATAAATAGCAAAGCGTCATATTCCGTGTTTGTGCGACCTGGAAGTCTGGAAGTAATTGGGGAACTCTGCTGAAATTCATGTACTCACAGATCTAGAGAGTCGAATGGGTCACAGCTAATGATTGTTCTATCAAATGTTTACACTAACACTTACGTACTTTTCTGACATTTCATATCCATAACTACATATAAACAAGTGAACCAGTGATGTTTTTAAAATGCGTTTTCTGTTCATGGAAACATTCAATCATGTGAATGCAGGCAGGTCAACAAGCAACATGCTGTTATTTGAGGAGCAATCTGACGATCCAAAATACAAGAGAGAAAGAATCTACAAAAAAAAGTCCAAGAAATGCAAAATGTACAAGAAAAAATCTCTTCAAAAACACAAAACAGACCGGTACATCAAATTGCGCAGGCCAAGCTGGAACATTTTATTGCAGACTCCATGCTAACGGAGAGCTAACACCAAATCAACGCAATCATAACTAGTACCAACAGCGTACGATAGTAAGATGAGCACCGTATGAGAGTTAGGAAAGAAGGGCATGATATGCTCAGATGGGAGGGGAGCTCAGGGTGGGTTGAGGGGGAAATGTGACCCTCTAACCTGCAAACTGGGGCCTGAGAGGCCGTTGTGCTGGTTCTGGAGGTGTGT
This sequence comes from Enteromius anoplus, assembly GCA_032359395.1. Lineage (NCBI taxonomy): Eukaryota > Metazoa > Chordata > Actinopteri > Cypriniformes > Cyprinidae > Enteromius > Enteromius anoplus. The sequence continues at coordinate 8,574,447 of JAUMHG010000043.1, read as the reverse complement.
AAATGTGTTGCTGCGCACGCCGGCCATCTTGGCCCAGTGTCTCCTGAGCTGGATGAGCAGTAGGGTCAACTCCTCCGGCTGCAGGACAGCGGGGAGATGGGAGAGAAAGCACTTCAGGAGGTGGCCACCAGGGCGGCCCAAGATGTTGTGAAATTTGGCCAATAAAAGTGGAGAAAGGCGAACTGTATCTGCATGTCTTTAATGACATAGCTCAACTCGCTGTCTCAAAACTAGAAAGCAAAAAGCTCCTTGTGGCCAAAATGTCATCTACCAAGCAGATCCCTTATGTTTCCTAGATAATTTGTATGGAAAAATCTAGCCTCTACGGAAGTCTTACCGTTTTTCCATGCAGACTTGGTGCACTGACTGTGTGTGTGATGTATCCCATTGATGGCATGGATCTTCTCTCTATTTGTGAGGTCTGTAAAGACAGAAAAAAATACCAAAAATGTTTTAAATAAAAATGTTGAACATCACAGGTCTATCACTATTAATCTCAAATGGATACTTCCCATTTTTAAAGTTAGGAAAAGGTCCGTTTGAAAGTTTAGCACAAAACTAGGGCTGAGCAGAGCACATTTTACTCATTCATCTGTTTATTTAAGCTAAGAAACTGTGTTCTTGATTTCAAATGTGCCACAGGGCTTTGAGGGTTTGACAGTTTTGCTTAACATACAAAATTCTTCATCTAGGCACATCATAGCACCTCAAAAGGACACAAACAACAAGAGATTTAATTAACTACACATAAATTATCTTTAACCTGCTTTCTTAAAATAACATTTGTTTGCTAAAAGAAGGGTAGCACTGTAGATTCTGTTTCCAATGCGAATCCCACGGCACTGCATTTTTGCTGTATAATAGGTTTTTTATTTAAATACAAGATCAGAAGAAAGAGACCACTGCTGGGGAGGTTCATTGGGTGCTTTGCTTAGCCTTTGGCGAATCTTATCAGCTAAACACAATCTAGTTATCATCCACAGAGATATACTCCACAACAGCAGCTATGAAAACACACTCAACAAACACACTCTAGTCTTTAAGATGCATAGATAGACATCAACAGCAGGGTAGTCGAAATTACAAGTCTAGCAGGTGCTAGAAAGTCCTGGAGTTTATAA
>JAUMHG010000043.1:8537639-8573226 GCA_032359395.1 Enteromius anoplus | reverse complement strand
AAATGATAAGTAACCAGTAACAGTGATAAAACCCATACATTTGCTGACAAGACCTAAATAAAAGTAAATCCACGCGAATTCTGACTTTTTTTTCTCGCAATTCTGACTTAATAACTCGCAATTCTGAGAAAAAAAGTCAGGATTGTGAGATAAAAAGTCGCAATAACTTTTTTTTATTTTTTATACAGTGGCGGAAACGGGCTTCCATAGTTTTCTCTGAGAAAAAAAAAAAAAAAAAAGAGAACCTAATTATTTCTCTTCAAACATTCTTAAATCATGCTAATCATGAAGCTAAGAATCCTAAAATACCAATATTCTCAATTAGTTGTAAATTGTTAAGTTGATAATATAACATGTAATGAAACAATAATAATTTTCACTTGCAGAGTTTTAAATTCTGCTGTGTATTTTTTGTGGTATCACGGTCTGTTTTTGACAGCTTCTGTGAATCTTTCTGTTGGAGGCATGTAATTAATGAGTTCACACGAGTCCTGACGTATGCAGAGCAGAAGTGGTAGTGACAGTATGTTAACTTGTAAGAGGCACAGAGGCTTCTGTGACTGCTGCCGCGTGTGAATGTAGCGCTGGGAGCGGCGCTCTCATGCAGGGGGTGTAGCTGGCAGATGCTACTATTTGTCACACAAGCATCTTTAGCGGCACACACAAACAAAAATGCTCTCTTCTAACACACCCTCTGCACCTGGGAATCAAGGCCTGAGTGAAGACTGTGTGAATCCTGTCACAAAGACCAAATCAAAGCTTGAGTAAATGGAAAATCGGTTTTCCCATAACCCTTAATGCTTTTGGTGGTCAACGCTTCTGTGGTTAGAACAAAGAAAAGAACTCGCCACAACTAATTTGAAATTGTGAGATGATGTGAACTGCTCCATGTTCCCTACCTTTGAGATCTGGGAACATATTCCTCTGGGAGAACCCAAACTGGGAGTATCAACAGTGGCGAAGTCATCCAGCGGGCGCACCGTCACCCTGTCTGCAGGCGTGTGGGGCCTGCGTGGGGACAAGGACTTGGAGGGGTGGCCGGGTGGGGGTATGTCACATGGTGATGGCGGCACAGATATGGATCGTGGCATTTCCAAAGTAACTCTGAAGGCAGACGTGTCCATGTAGTCAGGGCCGGTGTAGATTGGTGCAGTGGGGCTTCCGTGGCGAAACTGCTGGCGCTGCTGCCACTCATACAGCTGCCACACCATGCCCTCTTTAGTGGCCAGCCGCTCATCAGTGGACATACGGAAGTGACTAAGACGGTCGTGAGCGTACTTGTAGTCACTAGGGAGGTTGCGCGGCACTGGTGGGGAACTGCTTCCGGAGTGATGGCGAGAGGTCTTTGGCAACGACTGGTACGTCTCCATCATGACGGACTTAGGCTGGAGAGGTGGTGTCCGTCTGGGCAGGGTGTACTCAGCAGTGGGATGGCTGTAATTTTGTAAAAAAAATAAAACACAAACAAAAAAACAAGTTATTTAATGTTAATATTCTGTTCTTCCCACTTTCTATTAGCTTTTATATGCTATTCAAGTATTTATACAAACACATCTATTGTTATATTCTTTTACATTTACATTTATGTTTTATTAATTAATTAATTACTGTATTTATTTATTTTATTCATTATTATTAAACAACAATAGCTAATATATTACCTTTTATATGTATAATAATAATATCAATTATTGTTATTATATTAGTAACCCAATAAAAAGGGAAACAGAAATAGATATAGATATATATATATATATATATACAGTGGCTACGGAAAGTATTCAGACCCCCTTAAATGTTTTCACTCTTTGTTATATTTCAGCCATTTGCTAAAATCATTTAAGGACATTTTTTTTTCCCTCAATGTACAGTACACACAGCACCCCATATTGACAGAAAAACACAGAATTGTTGACATTTTTGCTGATTTATTAAAAATGAAAAACTGAAATATCACATGGTCCTAAGTATTCAGACCCTTCGCTCAGTATTTAGTAGTAGCAGTCTGTTTGGGAAAGATGCAACAAGTTTTTCACACCTGGATTTTGGGATCCATTCCTCCTAGCAGATCCTCTCCAGTTCTCTCAGGTTGGATGGTAAACGTTGGTGGACTGCCATTTTTAGGTCTCTCCTGAGATGCAGAGATGGGTTTAACTCTGGGCTCTGGATGGGCCATTCAAGAACAGTCACAGAGTTGTTGTGAAGCCACTCCTTGGTTATTTTAGCTGTGTGCTTAGGGTCATTGTCTTGTTTCCCTCGTCATCATCTTTCCCTCGATTGCAACCAGTCGTCCTGTCCCTGCAGCTGAAGAACACCCCCACAACATGATGCAGCCACCACTGTGCTTTACTGTTGGGACTGCATTGGACAGGTGATGAGCACTGCCTGGTTTTCTCCCCACATACTGATAAGAATTAAGGCCAAAAAGTACTATCTTGGTCTCCTCAGACCAGAGAATCTTATTTCTCACCATCTTGGAGTCCTTCAGGTGTTTGTTGGCGAATTCTATGGAGGCTTTCATGTGTTTTGCACTGGTTGACTTTCTACAACTTTCTCCCATCTCTGGTCTGCATCTCTGGAGCTCAGCCAAAGTGATCTTTGGGTTCTTCTTTACCTCTCTCACCAAGGCTCTTCTCCCCCGATAGCTCAGTCTGTCCGGACGGCCAGCTCTAGGAAGGGTTCTGGTCGTCCCAAACGTCTTCCATTTAAGGATTATGGAGGACACTGTGCTCTTAGGAACCTTAAAAGCAGAAATTTTCTAGTAACCTTGGCCAGATCTGTGCCTTGCCACAATTCTGTCTCTGAGCTCTTCAGACAGTTCCTTTGACCTCATGATTCTCATTTGCTCTGACAGGCATTGTTAGCTGTAAGGTCTTATACAGACAGGTGTGTGGCTTTCCTAATCAAGTCCAATCGTTATAGTCAAACACAGCTGGACTCAAATTAAGTTGTAGAACCATCTCAAGGATGACAACAATTCTGTGTTTTTCTGTCAATATGGGGAGCAGTGTGTACATTAATGAGGAAAAAATGGACTTTTAGCAAATGGCAGAGTGTATACAGATGAATATAACAGCATGAAAAGGGGGTCTGAACTTTCTGTACATATACACACACACACATACAAACATAACTAATACTTATATACTTATAAGTAGATAGATCCATAGAAAGATACATAGATATATAGAATATAATGACATTTAATATTAATTTATGAATTTTAATTTACTTACAGTATAGTACTTATAGATTACAAGTGTTTTTCTGCTAAAATGCAGATATGTCCCATGGGCTTTTATTTTAAGTGTCATAGTGTAAATGTGAATACTGGATAGTTTTTACAAATAAAGAGGGAAAAAATATATATAATTTTAACCAGAATAATCAGAATGATGTTTCTAGAACACAAAACATTGCCTTTAATATTTAGTGAGTTTACATCATAACCACTAGTGGGAGCTCCTTTATAAGAAGAATCTATATATGAACAGAATCCTACAATGGCTTGAGTTCCCAACATTACATCATATCATTAGAGTATTACACTAACCCTGTATGCTTTTCAAATTTTTTCTCTTATCACAGCACAAGCACACAAAACTGACCTTTTGGGGTCTCCTTTATGCACCTTCACCCAGTGCTCGACCTGAGCCAGCGCAGTTTTCCTTTGTACCTTTTTCTCAGTGTCTGTACGGGGGACGAGGCCCCTCTTATACACCACATTCCCGTTCTGATCAGGAGGTATGCCCAAGGGGGGCAGCCCGTTCCTGTGAGTGGGCACTGTGGAAGGTGGGCGAGAATGGGCACCTGATTGGGAAATACCTTCCATCTCTCCAGAGATTTTAACAGGATCCTCGAACACCTCCTTGCTGTAAACATAGCAGTCCTCCCCATCTCGCTCTGGCCTCAGCTCTGCCACCTCTACATGTGCTGTCTGCTGGAGGCCCTCGGCCTGGGAGGAGCTTATGATGCTGCTGCTAAAATGGTTGGTCTGGGGGACCGCTTGCTGCTCAGGTTTGAAGCTTCTTTCAGCTTCTCTATGAAAGGAATGAGAGTTATTTATAAGTAGAAAACAAACCCTTAATATATGACCTTGTTATATAATGATGATGTAATTATTATAAAATAATTATTTTATGCTCAAAGCAATATTTATTTGATCATAAATAAACATATTAAAATTATAGAATTATATATTTCTAAAAACATTATTCAAAATATTAAATATTTAAATAACGTAAATATATGCTTAAATATAAGTTTAATTATGTGATGGCAAAACTGAATGCATTACTCCAGACTAATCCAAGTTAGTCCAAGACAATGTTTTTGACTATAAAATTATCAGTTATTTCCTCCTAGTGATAATCAGTATATATTTTAGTCTAATTTGATCAGATATGCCATAATTAATAAATACATTTAGCATAATTAATTAATTCATAGCTATAAAGTATCGATTATTATCAATTATCAATTAATAATTCAACCATTTCATCTCAGCTATTTATTTTCTTGATTAGATCAGCCCAAACACATAACAAAAGCATTTAGATTTAGAAATGGTTTTAAAAGTTAATATTTAATGCTAAATACAAATGAGACTCAAAAAAAAAAAAAAAAAAAAAAAAAAAAGGAAAGGAAACTTAAAATGCAACAAAACATCAAAAATCAAATGATATGACAAAATGAAAGGTCATCATGTGCAATACTGATAATCTATCTCTAGATGGCACTGTTATATTACATTCAAAAGCTCCCTCAAACAAAATCAAGGACCTACAGAGGAACTTCAAAGCAGTACAGCAGCTCTAACACTGACATTTCACCCCTCACCGGGATCCGACAGGTGATCTGGCATGAGATTGGCAAGTATAGCAACATTGCCAACAATCACATACTTGTGTAAAAGCATTTGCCTACAAAATCCAACCAATACAGCCACTACACTAGCCCCACCAACCATAAATGACATTATAAACCACCTTCAGGGTTATTAACCACCTACTCTCCTTTTATGTATACTATAAAAGCCCAGCTATAAGGAAAGCCCCAGGGACAACCCCTCTCTGCACTCATGGAAGTGAAGAGCATTGGGGCAGCATATTAACATCATCCCCCAGTCTGAGTGCTGTGTTCTGGGCTGGTGGCCCACAGTCAGCTGGCTGCAGCGTGCCGCAGTAATACTCCTCCCCAGAGCTGCAGTGTCAAAGTGTACACAACTATGGCACTATGCCTCTGCACCAGCACAACAGCAGCAGATGAGTGTGTAACCATGCTGTTTTTGAGAGCTCAAAGAGTTGATAAAGCATCACAATAAACCACAAAATAAAGTACCACTTAGAAATAAAAATAGTCCAATACAGATTTAATGGACTGGAGTCATGTGGATTACTTGTGCACTACTATGAAGTTTTTTCAGCTGTTTGGACTCTCATTCTGACAGCACCCATTTACTGCAGAGGATCCATTGCTGAGCAAGTGATGTAATCCTAAATGTCTCCAAATCTTTTCTGATGAAAAAAATAGAATTAAAAGAATCCACATCTTGAATGCCCTGAGTGTAAGTCAATTTTTAATTTTGCGGTGAACTATTCCTTCAAATAACTAGTCTACACCATACAGCTATATTTTATTAATGCTACCATTTCCTGTGACTTAAATGCATATCAAAAAAAAAAAAAAAAAAAAAATCAAAATATTTTCAAGGACAGCTAATTGCCCCAAAAATGAATTTTTAAGAAGTTAAGAAACAGCAAATTCAAATATACAACGAAGTCAGCACAAATAGCAAAGCTGCAGTTATTTTGAGCCTAGTAAATGACTTCAGACCACAAAATACTGCAAACCAGGCGATTTTTAGGTTTGTGTGTGCTTTTGAATTCAGCCAATATTTCAATTTGTGATGTTTAAATGCTCTTTAGGTCCGTTATAAGATTAATATCGTTGTGCACATATTTTCCTTCAAGTGCTTGCCAGCCTCCTGAGATGAATACAAATGAATGGAACTCAAAGTCAAGAATGACAAAGATTACAAGAAGGAACCCTGACAGGTGGCTGACATCCCTGGACAGCCTTAACTAAATAAATTAAAGCCCACTTTACTTATATTGTGCATGAAATTCTCATAGCCGGAAATATCAATCATCACAACATATTACAGACAGGCCAATGCAAAAGAACATAATATCAAACATTAGGAGAATAAGGTTTAAGTGACAGTAATGAGTGTTAAATAGTACAAAGTCAAGTGCGAGAAGAAAGCAGTGGAGAGAACAAATAATACAATACTGGGTTATTTTCTTAAAATGTCTTAAAGTCAGTTTTTAAGGAAAAAAATATTAAACAGCACTGATTGTTTTTACTGTGCCATTTTTCAGACAAAGAATACAGTATGTAAGTGAACTTATAGGGACAGGTTATTTTTCTCCAGTCTTGGCCATGTCAGTAGAAAAGAAAAGTTGTTTCAGAGGTCCTATTTATTCAAATAAAGTAGATTTCTATGAATCCAGCACAACCAGGGCGATTTATTAAGATTTAAGATATTATTTCAATCCATTTTTTGATATTTTGATCTATTTCAGATGTTTTTTAATATACATTTGCAGTTTGCCTTTGTCATTTTGTATTATGTCTGACAAATAAAATCACTATTTGGAAAAAAAAATAAACAAAAAAATATAAATGAATAAATAAGTGTGCAAGGGTTTATCCTGTTGTATTCAATGGAACATACTGCCCAGGACTTAAGATACTGATCTTTTATTTCTGACACCAGCCCTGAAAAAAGATTTGCAGCAGCAGGAGGTGACTGACCTCTTCACGCCATGGCTCTGCATCAGTGCAGCCTGGTTCATGGCCCGGATCCAGCCATTCATGTCCTCTTGTGTGTCGGCGCTGAAGAAATAGGTCCTCATGCCACAGTGCTCGGCCTGCGAGCCAATCAGAGAATTCTTATTGTAAATGTAGGAGCGCATTCCCGTGTGGCAGGCCTGAGGGAGAGACGAGATAGAGGGGATCATCAGCTCTGAGCATACATAGAATCTGCACGAGCACGTGAGGCCCCGGACCAGCATGCCCCAGTATTGCTGCGACAGCATCACCGCAGCAAGCTCAGGAGTCATGCTCAACTGGTCTGTTTATTTTGTTCATCAGAGCTGAGGAAATGGCCTTTAAGAGGATTACCAACCAATGATAACTGCATTATCATTGTTACAAATACTACCATGCGCTTCAGTCAAATGACCTGCACTAGTGATCTGTACTGTGCAAGCATTTGAGACTTTTGCTGAAAAAAAAAAAAAAATTATAATAATTGTTGTACTGCAGTCAGACTACGCTTTAGAATATGGAAACCCATTATGCTTTAGAGTATAAAACAGCAACACAGAAAAAGAAATGATAAATCAATAAACTGAGCCGTTCCTGAAGAGAGGAGAGAGATGACTGAAATACTTTTCCACTTATTTCACATATTCCAGGAGTATCATATAATTTACTTCAGCAGAAGGTTTACACACAAGTGTTTTGCCGTCCCTCTCTTCATTTGGTTATCAAGAGTACCCATAAGTGTTCAATTACTTTTCAGGTCAATCGTACATGCCAAACACACTACACAAATGTTATAAATACACAATATTAAAGAAGCACACAAATACTTACACAAATAAAGCTGTTAATTCTCTTACTCTGTTTAATGCCAGGGTTAACATCCTCCTTACCCACCCCAGCTAAACTAGCTCCATGCACCTTCTGTTCACTAAATCTGCTACTGCCAAAATGCAACTGTTGGTCTAATCTCTCTGAGGGGGGTACGGCCACCACTCACACATCTAAATGCTTACAAACAGAGTCCAGCTCAGCGCTTTTACCAGTCCCACCCAGACCCATTCAGACAGGCGGCAGACCTTCCCCTCCACCTCTACAACAACACACACACAGAGAGCTTGGATCTGGTAACATTGACTCATTCTGTAGTAAGTCAATGCAGCAGCCTTTGGGCTTCATCGAAGATGTCTCTTAATTCACAACTCGACAGCTGCAGCTCTGCTCACGGCACATCTCTTCTGCCTCTCCAGGAGTCTATTATCCTGCCTGTCACACACTATTGGCTAAACCAGCCCCTCCAATATCCGATATCGGCTCCTGAAGTCTTCATATTATCCTACTGTTTTCCCATTGACTTTGTTGCAGTCCTTTGCCTGACAGCACACGTGCGTTGAGTGTATATGTGTGCGTTGTCCGCTGAAAAAAATACCAGCAAATCTTAACACTCAAAATGATTGACAGACTGTCTAAACAAAAGTGTCCTGCAGTCTTCTGCAGTTTACAGACCCTAGGGCTGTCAGAGAGACACGTGTCATATCTCAGGATACATGTTTCAGTGATCTGTAAGGACAGAGTAACATACAAAAAATGTCCCTATCTTTTAAATATGCTCTTACTCATACATATATATATATATATATATACACATATACACCTTTATATACACATATACATATATATATGCATCAACATATATGAATATGAAGAAAAAAGAAGACACAAATCTTGTAACCATTCATAACATTTTATCATGACAAACAGTGAGAAATGGAAACCATGGCAAAGAAAAGTGATTGCAGTGCCTTTTTTCAGCAGTGTTATAATACACTGCTCAAAAAAATAAAGGGAACACTTAAACAACACATAGCAACTTCGAGTCAATCACACTTCTGTGAAACCAAACTGCTCACTTATAGGAAGCAACACTGATTGACAATCAATTTCACATGCTGTTGTGCAAATGGAAAAGACAACAGGTGGAAATTATAGGGAATTAGCAAGACACCCCAAATAAAGGAGTGGTTCTGCAGGTGGTCACCACAGACCACTTCTCAGTTCCTATGCTTTCTGGCAAATATTTTAGTCATTTTAGAATGCTGGTGGTACTTTCACTCAAGTGGTAGCATGGTAGCATGAGCTCATCCAGGATGACACATCAATGCGAGCTGTGGCAAGAAGGTTTGCTGTGCCTGTCAGCGTAGTGTCCAGAGCATGGAGAATGTTCTGATGCCTGCAACACCCTCCAGCATGACTGGTTTGGCAGTGGGTCAGTAATGGAGTGAACCTAAATCCAGTTGAGCACATCTGGGACATCATGTCTCGCTCCATCCACCAACGCCACGTTGCACCACAGACTGTCAAGGAGTAGGCGGATGCTTTAGTCCAGGTCTTACAGGAGATCCCTCAGGAGACCATCCGCCACTTCATCAGGAGCATACCCAGGCATTGTAGGGAGGTCATACAGACACGTGGAGGCCACACACACACACTACTGAGCCTCATTTTGACTTGTTTTAAGTACATTACATCAAAGTTGGATCAGCCTGTAGTGTGTTTTTCAACTTCAATTTTGAGTGTGACTCCAAATCCAAACGTCCATGGGTTAATAAATTTGATGTCCATTGATAATTTTTGTGTGATTTTGTTGTCAGCACATTCAACTATGTAAAGAACAACGTATTTAATAAGAATATTTCATTAATTCAGATTTAGGAAGTGTTATTTTAGTGTTCCCTTTTTTTTTTTTTAGCAGTGTATATCATGTATCAGCTGCTGAAGGAAAGCATGTTTGCTGTTATATATTCTTCTCACATTCTTGTCTTTAAGAAGTTAATGACCTCAGATTACCCATCCAGTTCTGGGCTTTCATTCAGCGTTATCCCTCTAAGAGGGATATTCAGTAATTAATCAGAGGAATTTGCTCAATCACTCAACTCCTTCAAAGATTAAAGGAATATTCTGGGTTTTTACTACTTAATATCTATGGACAGCATCTGTGGCACAAAAAGCAATGTTCCAAAGCAGTTCCAAAAACAGAACTGCAGTTTAACTGTTATGAAAGCAGGGGTGCTAAAACATATTAAATGTACAACTGTTGCAAACAGCCATAAAGTTATTGTGTTCTATTTAAGTTATGTCCAATATAAAAAAAAATTTTTTTTGTTTGAGTGACAAAACAAATGGGACAAATACTGGAATATTCCACAGAAAGAAGTTGCATTTAAAGTTCAAGACACTGCATACAAACATGTGTTTAATTACAAAACCATTCCTAAATTCACTTTGGTTAAACACATACATATAGAAACAGAATAACAATTCAGATGTTATAAATTAAAAGTTTGGGGTCATTCATTTTATTTAAAGAAATAAATACTTTTATTAGGCAAGGATGCAATAAATTGATCAAATATGGCAGTAAATGGTATCAGTGTTACAATGCTGTTATTTTAAATGTAATCAAAATCAAAAATTAAAAATCTAAACTTTCCAAATCTTTGGTGAACTGTTACTTTAACATCACAGTTTCTAAAAAATGTTTTAAAACTGGTGATAAGAAATACTTCTTGAAAACTAAAATCAACACATCAGAATAATTTCTGCAGGAGTAATAGAACTGAGCAATGAATTACATTTGAAAGTGTATTCAGACCCCCTTAGTTTTTTCACTCCTTGTTATATTGCAGCCATTTGCTAAAATCATTTAAGTTTTTTTTTTTTTTTTTCAATTTTATACACAGCACTCCATATTGACAGAAAAACAGAATTGTTGACAATTTTGTAGATTTATGAAAAAAGAACAACTGAAATATCCCTTGGTTCTAAGTATTCAGACCCTTTGCTGTGACACTCATATATTTAACTCAGGTGCTGTCCATTTCTTCTGATCATCCATGAGATGGTTCTACACCTTCATTTGAGTCCAGCTGTGTTTGATTATACTAATTGGACTTGATTAGGAAAGCCACAAACTTGTCTATATAAGACCTTACAGCTAACAATGCATGTCAGAGCAAATGAGAATCATGAGGTCAAAGGAACTGTCTGAAGAGCTCAGAGACAGAATTGCGGCAAGGCACAGATCTGGCCAAGGTTACAAAAACAATTCTGCTGTACTTAAGGTTCCTAAGAGCACAGTGTCCTCCATAATCCTTAAATGGAAGACGTTTGGGACGACCAGAACCCTTCCTAGAGCTGGCCGTCCGGACAGACTGAGCTATCGGGGGAGAAGAGCCTTGGTGAGAGAGGTAAAGAAGAACCCAAAGATCACTTTGGCTGAGCTCCAGAGATGCAGTCAGGAGATGGGAGAAAGTTGTAGAAAGTCAACCATCACTGCAGCCCTCCACTGGTTTGGGGCTTTATGACAGAGTGGTCCGAAGGAAGCCTCTCCTCAGTGCAAGACACATGAAAGCCTCCATGGAGTTCACTAACAAACACCTGAAGGACTTCCAAGATGGTGAGAAATAAGATTCTCTGGTCTAAGGAGACCAAGGTAGTACTTTTTGGCCTTAATTCTTATTGGTATGTGTGGAGAAAACCAGGCACTGCTCATCACCTGTTCAATACAGTCCCAAAACATAGTGAAACATAGTGGTGGCAGCATCATGCTGTGGGGGTGTTCTTCAGCTGCAGGGACAGGACGACTGGTTTCAATCGAGGGAAAGATGAATGCAGTCAAGTACAGGGATATCCGGGACCAAAACCTTCTCCAGAGTGCTCAGGACCTCAGACTGGGCCGAAGGTTTAACTTCCAACAAGACAATGACCCTAAGCACACAGCTAAAAGCTGAATTATTTCCGTACCCGCTGTATTTTTTTAAATCTTACTGTTTTAACTCTATTTTTGATGAAACAATATTAAATAAATGTTACCGACCCCAAACCTTTGAACGGTAGAGTGTATTTTATGTTTATAAATATATATACACACAAATTTTTGTTTTATTATAATTCCATACACACAACAACAGACGCACTTCATATTATATATTATAGTTACAGTACAGAAAACTGAAAATTTCAATATAAATAATATGAATGACAGCATATGAGAGTGTAGAAGTGTGTGGATGATAATCAACACTGGAAATACTGATGCATGTGATGAAGTGAGAAGAGGAACTGAGCAATGCCAGTCTGCAACAGTCCTTCTCTTTGCTATGAGTTTTACACATTCATAAGGACATATTCAATATTCACATCAGGGAGATGAATATGAAGATAGAATTGTCGAGCTGGCATTGCCTGTTCCTGAGGAAGCATGAGTTGCAGAATGCATGCTGAAACACATCAATGCACATGGACTATGTGCATTTTTCATCTGCCTAGGAAAATGCCATACATGGGATGGTGATGGAGTGGAGATCCGCTGATAGTAATGAATGGAAATTAAAGTACCTATTCATGCAAGAGGCTGACTCAGGAGACGGCCCTTCCACCAGATGCACCCGGTTCAGCTCCCATAATGCACCAGGTCACAACAGGAAGCAATAGGCCAATAGGAATGAGAGAATAAGAGTGAGCAAAAACAGAGGGAGGTGAATCACGGCCTATGTGAAAAATGTTAACCAAATCTAGAAGAATGTGTTGAAATGTCCCCTGTTGTGAAATATCAGTCAGATAAGCAGGGTGAGTGGAAACGCAATTAACATTAAAGGCAGCAAAGCTAAGCAGAAATACGCCACTGGAAGAGCAGAAGTGCAATACTCCAGAGAACAGGACAGGATGAGTAATAAACTTATTTATTGAATTGTAATATTTATTGATGTAATATTCAATTGCTGCAGATGAATAAATGAATCAATTAAAGCTAAGAATCAGGAGTTATTCTGTGCTTGAATTCAAACCCGTGTCATATTACGTCCTACATGACATTTAAGACCTTTCATAACTTCGTGCCAACTCTTGTATTCTCAGATTATATAAACAGAATAGATTCTTTAGAATCATTAATTCAGGTTCTTAAAAATTGCTAATGTCACATTTATTATCGTTCTATGAATTTTTGTGTGCAAAATCCAGGCATTTCAATAGAAATTCATGCACTTTAGAATTGTGCGAGAGGGTCAAATTTTTCCCCTTGCAGATTTGACCAACAGATCATATTTAAATACATTAACAGTTCTAAAGATATCTTAATATTACAGAAAATACACATGCAAGACTCTTCTTCACATGTACAGTATGCAGACAAACAAATTAATTGCTGACTAAGAGAAAACAGTTAAAGCAGAAAACACTGGACAAACAGCATACCTCTGGGTATAATTCACAAGAAAATAAAGCAGCCACATGTTCAAATAGCTGCTGGCTAGTTTCACTGATGGAGATCTCTTAACTAACAACCTGCTAATTAACACCCAGAGCGCCAAAGAGAGAACAAGGCCTCTCACCTTGCTCTGGTACATTACAGACTGTAGGGCAAGTAAGAGGGAGGATATTAGAAATAGAGTAGATGTATAATTAATCTGCCTGCTGGCACAATAGTCAAACAAATTCCAGCACTGGGGAATACGGGCAGGGTAATGGAGTTTGAACGATGCAATGTGTACCCATAGGGAAGAATGACTGAGCGGAGGAAACGAATGAGCTGCAGTGATGGGATCAAACATTCCTGGAGTATTGTTCTTCAGAAGAGGCTTTGCTTCAGGAGGAGACTGAGGTAGGTTAAGCAAAAACACAACGCTTGACACAAATTTCAAAGTTAGAGGTTAGCTACCAGTGAAAAGAAAATGCTTGACTTGATTTTCCAGAGCATTAGGTAAAATAAAAATGGTTTTAAGCCTTCTGGGATATTCTTTTCTTAAACATTATTTCACTGTCAACCAGACCGCTGTAAACAGTGGGAGGAAGTTTGTGTGGCTCAGTGGAAGCTTGCAATCAACAGGCCTCACTCAGAGAAAGGTTTAGATAATGATGTTCCTATGTCTGTTCTGTGAAAGAGAACAGGGCTGTGGAAAACTTGTTGAACGAGTTGGGTGGAAGCTCAGTGTGAATTCCTGTGAGCAAACAGCAGCTTCAGCGATGACAGCGCTGTGATAACAGACATCGAGGGGAACATTACCAGTTAAAAAGCTACTCCATATTTAAAGAGTAAGTCAGAGAAGTCTTAAAAATGCTGGAATCAGACTAATTGTTTTAAAAAAAAAATGTTAAAATTGTGTTATCTTTGCTCTCGAAATGCATCGAAAATATTTAAATTTGTGTTACAAAAATAAATGAGGGTTTAATAACAGAATTTAAATTTTTGGGTAAACTCTCCTTTAATATCGTTCAGTAATTACACGGTTTATGGCTGCTAAGCATTTTAATTAGGTTTAGTGGCATTTTTATAGCAATTTGATTCATTTTAGTTTGTAGAATGCGATTTATTCATAAAAAATATGAGACGCTTTTAAATTAGCATATTCTGATGGTCTTAGGGTCTTCACCTCTATGACAAGCATTTATTAGAAAACCGAGTACAGGAACATGATGCCATTAGTTAAAATAAGCAGAGTTTTAGTTGAGTACCTTATGAGGCTGTGAGCAGAGAAAGTTTACTTAGTGATCTGTCACATTAATCAGTCATCCCTGACTGCTGCCCACACAACACCGCTGATAATATGCCACATGACACAGACTTCCTAAAGGCTAAGCCTACACACAGGAACAGAGTACAATTAGAGTGCAGATTATCATGATGCTCTTACCTTGAAGGCGTACTTGCGGCTGATGTGGTCCTCGGGTCCCACGGGGGAAATGACATAGCTGGGCAGAGGAATGCTTCCCAGAACCGTCTCTTCTCGACTATCTGTAAGCATAGTACAGATTTTAGGGAAAATGTATGAAAGTGGTAAGATTACAACTGAGCAATGTTTAGTTTGTTTGTTGGCAATAATACTATTAAACAGACGGTGAGACTCCAGTCTGCCCACCAAAATGCAAGAAAAAGGGATAAAAATTACCTAATAAATTATAGGCGCTCTAATAATAATGTATAAAAAACAAAGTTTTTACTTATAAAACATGATGAATGTGCAAAAAAATTTGATAACTGCAGCTATTTAAGGCTGAGTATTAACTCACCTTTATAGTAAAACAGGCAGTAATCAGACAACACAAACCATTTCCTCTTCCACAGTCTCATGCCTGAGCTGTCCTGATGGTGGAAGAAGAATAATCAGCCCAAAATAAATTCATTTTCAGAAAATAAACACATTAAGAAAATTAAGAGTTAGTTCATCATCCAGCATTATTAACCAATGCATATTTTAGTACTGGCATTTAATTGAAGGCCCCCTTGTATAAACCATATATTTATTTATATGCTATGTTGAATAACATGTTCTTTACTCTATGTGGGTCTTAGCTCATAATAAGGCCTAATTATGAACTAATCTAACAACTGATCAGATTCTGTAGTCACTCTTATCAGGGTTTCGCTTTTAAAGGGGCCGCACCTGTTTGTAGAGCCATCCTCTCACCACCACTGGGATGTTAGGGTTCCTTTTGATGGAATGGTCACGCTTGCCAAAGCAATGCACCTTCCCACTGGATTTCAAACTCTGTGATATTTCAAAGAAAAAAGAAAACAACTTGCTTCATTTGATTTGATTGAAAATGCTGCATACGCAGGCATCGGTATGGTAAATTGGCATCCAAATGTATTATCTCTTTTGGTTCTCGTGAGGAAACAAGCTTAGGAATCAAATAATGTGGTGTTGTTTGTTTTGCTAAATGTTTCCTGTGAAGGGTAGGTTTCAGTTGGAGAAGGGCAATAAAAAGACGGTTTGTACAGTTTAAACGATAACCATTGTGCCTATGGAATATCCCTATAAAGCATGGAAACCCAACACGTGTGTATGTGCATGTTTATGTGGTTTATGAGGACACAAATTTGTATAATGACATGGGTATGACACAGGTATTACAATATGAAGGTGATTTATGAGGACATTTTCAGTGTTCCCATAATTCAAAAGGCTTTAAAACCATACTAAATGGTGCTTTTATGAAAATCTTAAAATGCAAATAGTTCCTGTAAGGGGAAGGTGTAGGGTCAGTGTGGGGCAATACCACATACAGTACAGTCTGTACAGTATAAAAACCAGTATGCCTACGGAGAGTCCCCATAAATCACAAAAACCAACGTGTGTGTGTGTGTGTGTGCGCACACAGTGATGAGGGCCTCTGGAAATGATCGATCGGTTTGTGAAAGCTCATATGATGCTGACACACACAGTACTGTCAGGCCGGCCTCAGACTCTTTCCCACACACAGTCAATGTGTGTCAGACAAGGCCATTATAACTTCAATGTGACAAAAAAACTCTTTAATAGGGAGAAATATCTGCATATCCGCATTCCCATGCAGTGAAACTTCAGAAATGTAAGTACGAATGCAAACGACCTGCATGTTATCTAAAAATGTGTAAAAAAAAAAAAATAGTATGCTATAAAATTGTATGTAATTAGAAATTATTTAAATAAAATTGTGCATATACACACAATTATTGTAGATAAACACTTTTATATAAAATTTAAATTACTTGTAATTATATTTATAATGCAATTTTATTCATTACATTTTCAGAATGTGTTAAACATTTTAAATAAAAAAAAATGTAAAAAAATAAAAAATAAAAAACACTAAAAAATAAAAAACTTAAAAGCTAGCCAGAAATTTAAGAGCTTGTCAGATCTTTGACTTCTAGTACAGCCCTTATTCTGTAACACCTGGAAAAATATATGGCAGTGTATATTAATGCATTAGACCAAGACAGAGTATTAGGGGCACCAGCAAAACAGTTCTGCTGCATTTACACCTAGAGTGTAACTGTGCCACACACGCTCAGATTTAATTAGCAGGAAGTAGCGAGAGGCGTTCTGTGCATTTCTCAATCCCCTGCAGATGTTCTATGCAGTATTACCTCATGACCTCTGCACAACGCAGCCGACTCGCACAGCAGATTAAGTCCAGCTTTTCTGGTGCTAGAAAAATCGGTAACCTATTATACCTTCGGCTTGGGTCATTTATCAAAATAGGAGGAATATAGCAAAAATTGATGAGGCCAATTTACTCTCCCTATTACCTATAAAAACATTATCAGTTTTCAATGATTTTATATGAGAAACACACACACACATTAGTAATGGTGAGGCTTGCTAGATAACTAGCCAGCTTGGCACTTTCAGGAACCGGAAGTGCTTTGTGTAAATGTTTGCCGTTATTGAGAATCAGTACTACGACAGAATACACTGAAACAGTCTAAGATTAGCACTAAACAAGGCTGGGCTTCTCACCCTGGATCCTGAGGTGGGGTCCGCAGGGGATGAGGAGATGGCAACAGAGGACTCGCTGACCATACTGGGAGGCCTCGGCTCTGGTGGTGGCTTGGACATGCGTAAATTTGCCCTGCAAGAGTGAGAAATAAAAGACATGATCTTCACCAGGTATAAGGTGTGGTTACTAATACATGGTGAAGGCATCAGTGAAAAAGTTGCATTTGTGTAATTTAATAAACCAGCAAAGTAAAAGCAGAGCCTGGGGACACAAAGTGTTCAAGAGAGAAAGAGACTCAGGTAACACATTGACAAACACATTCCCTGAGGGCAAACTATTTAGAGACCAGAACAGGAGGACTAGTCAACAGACAATATCATAACACAGCATACGCAACTCTAGTGAGAGTATTAGTCTCAGGTGACCTGGATACGACAACACATTAGGAAAACATTCAGCACCTGTCAATCAAGTCTACATCTATCTATGTATCTATTGGCCATTTATTCATCTATTGGTTTATTTATCAATGTATCTGCATACATACCTATTTTTATATTGCACTAACTTATATTTATACTTTACTAACTTAAGCTCTACTAACTATATATACCTACATATATATCTATGTACCTATCTTTTCTCTACTTACCTTGCTATATCTACATACTTATACCCATCTGCCAACCTACTGTATCTACATTCAAACCTACATACAAGGTATGTACTATAATAGAGGATTAGTCAACTAAACAGAACTAGTACTGTTTAAATGTAGTAATTGTTATGCAACTTTCTTAAAATAACATTATTTTGAAAAGTGGATATCTGGAGTGCATAACAAATTTCACTGCAGACATTGCATGCATGGCTTTTCGTATCGCTCTTGTCAGGATATTTAGCAGTTTAAAGAGCGAAATAAATTAATGAAAGAAAGGGTTTTCATATGAAAACTCCTGAAACTTCATATGAAAACTGGGAACACCTGATTTCTAGCGATTATCGTCGTCTTGACTACAGAGACCGTCTCTGCATTTGATAAATAAATAGTTTAAATCTCATCTTAAACATTACCACCACTTGATTCTCCTACTTCATAATATTCAGTGCTTTGCTACAATCTGTATTGTTAAAAGCGCTATATAAATAAAAGTGATTGATGAATGAAAGAGAATTCACTTTCTTCACAAAGATTGTGTTTTCATGTTATCTCTGTATAACGCCTAAAGGTTTACAGGGGTAAACTTCTGCTGCTTTTGTTGCTGTTAGTGGTAGTAGTAGCCTTACTACATTGCTACCTATGTATCTACCGATATCTACCATGATATCTACCCATCCATCCATCCATCCACCTAACTACTTACCTATATACTTCCCTTCTTACATCCATCTATCCACTTGCCTACCCACTTGTGCCCAACAGTGCCTTATTTGGAAGCTAGAGAAACCCCAAATTTAGCTCATCTTGTTGTGAGCACCCTGAGGATGAGGAGAGCGGTGGAATGCACTGCAGCTAAAGAATGCAGGGCATCCGCAGAAGTCACATTACAAGTCATGGACAACATTCAGTCTAACGGTTCCACTGGAATTGCAATAAAGAGAGTGCAAACACTCATATAGAAAGTACTGGCAATGTTCTATAAATAGGATAAATAAAAATAAATAAATAAATGCCAGAGCCACAATACAAATGCATCAGTGCCAAAGCCTTCTGGAAGTATTGCGTCCATTTTTCTTTCCCAAATAAGGAGAACTGCATAAAAAGCTGCATTGAGATTCAGTTGATGCTAATGTAACATTTTGGGCAAATCAGCAGAGAGAAGAGTAGGATGCCAGAGAGATGAGGGAGAAGGGGGGAATAGAGGACACAAGAAAGGTGAAACAAACTGTCAGAGCTGCCACTGCAGGTAACAATAAAAAAAACTTCTTCCATACACTGTCAAAGAGAAGTGTCAGAATAGAGCCAGCAGGGAAAGGTATAACCAAGAGCAAACGCCACCAGAGTGTTGCACCATTCAACCAGACATCTGTCACATTTCTAAATCTCCTTCAAGGAAATGACAAGGCATTTTGGACTGGTACACAAGAAGTTATAATTCATTGGATAGACAGTTAACTTTCCCCATAAAAGTGCAAAATTAATTTGTTATTGGGTAGTTTAAGTGATGGCCAGTTTGAAAACAAAATACAAAATACTAACAAATTCTGAGGGCAGACCGAGAGCCAGACAGCACAGCCACAGAGTGCCTACAGTTTGTCTGATTCATATTACACACAAAATTGCCAAGCGCGGGCTGAAATAGCCTACTGCAATGGGATTGGCTGGCTCAACACATCTTCCAGATATAAGGAGTATAGAGTTTTTTTATCAGTGTGCCTGGAAACAAAGCTGTTTACAAGATCTCAGACTGCTCACATTTTATTTCTCTTCCCTTCTTCTACCTTAAAGCTCCAGCTTTGTATACCACTAACAACTCATCTGTATTGCAGAGCATGGAATCTCTGTAAGATACAAGTTTAATTGGAGGCACACACTAGCAAAAAATCACATGGGTCTTTATTGCTTTCCAGACGCACTACAAATAACTTCAGTTCCTAAATGGCGTGTGAAAACAAAACAGATTGGTATCTTACTTGCTGGTCAGACAATCTCTTCCTCTTTAAGTGGGTGAATTAATATCAAAAGTGCACCAGACAGTCTGTAAAAAAATCTGTCAAAATCTGGCTATGCAAGACTTACAGTAAGTGAAATAAAAACAGAAACTCTGGTACTCGAGTATATAATTGAGTCTGTAAAATGTACAGTAGTAGACTCTCAGAGGCCTTCAGAGTAGTAACAAAAATCTCTCTTACTAACAGCTCTGTCTCTCAGGGACACTCTTTTAGAGAATCATCTGAAACTCACACCATCACACAGAAGGTGTGTGAACACATATGGTGAACTCTGATGTATTAGTGGGTTGAATCTAGAACACGCTGAGAGAGCAGAGAAGTGAAAAACCTACTGCTCTTAAATCATCGACTTCATTCATCAAATAACACACTTGGGGCGTAAGTGTAACTGACCCAACATAAGGGGAGAAACTTTGGTAAATGCTGTAATAGCGTACTAGAGCTGTTGCTGGCAGAATATGACTTACTGTATTCTTATTTTTCACAACAACAAAAAAGAAATCATGAATTTATAAGTATTTAGTAACTTATTGGTATTGTATATTATATCTATTTTTTTAATAATCCACAAGCATAACATTCAGTTATAACCCAATACAATATAATACAACTAGACCAAAAATAATGTAATATAGATGCATGTGGCTTCACATTTGAACCACAAATCTACAAATACAAGTGTTGATATTAGAAAATAAACCAGTGAGAAACAGAAACGCATGATGTAACTGAACAAGGTCATCAATCCAAAAAAAGAAAGAAAAGAAATTGACTATGCTGCTAAAACTCACCAAAGCAAGCAGATTTCCAAGCCACATGCCAGGCTGACTCCACGTTTTTCAGGGGTGCTGGAGCTAACAGTAAAACACAATAACCCTTTCCAAAAACTGACACATGGGCACACACAGACAGCCCCTCAACAAAATCATAAACAGCTTTTTTTTTCTTCTGTGGAATGTGAGGAGTTCCTGCAGTGGGACAGAGTCAGGAGGTGTTTGTGGCCCGTGTACAACATCAAAACAGCAGGAAGCTACAGCAGCATTGTCATGGGAAGAGCTGCGGACTAAAACAACACTGCTTCTTTCTCCCCCTCATTTTTCACTTCATGAACTGGCTTTCATCCAAAATTATTTGAAGTATGTTTGCACCCTGGGACTTGCTAGTGTTGTATCTAGGCTTCATATTATTTACCTACACTGTCTTTTGAATGGATGTGCACAGAGGAACTTTATTTTATGCTGGAAAGATGAGAAAGGTCCTGGCTGAGGCTCAGCAAGAAAAAAATCCCCAGATTTTGTTCTCAAATGCTCAGAGCTTCACAGAGGGGGAGCCTCAGACCCAATAACCTGGTTAAGTTGCATAATACATAGCATACAGTGGCATATAATGAGCTCTACTTACTTTACACGCTGATACAGCAGTTCTTAAACTGCTACTAAAAAAACAACAACATAAGTGAGTCAGAATCAAATACAGCATCCAATAATAAATCTGTTTAAAAATAATATTGTTTTTTGTTGTTGTTGTTCATTAATAGACGTTAACATTTCACACTCAAAAACTTAAATTTAAAGAGGAATATTTGAGATATTTTGTGAAATTAACTGTAATGAACATGAACTGAGAATCTGTTAGACGTGTACTTATGTGCATTGATTACATTAATAAACTTACCAGTAAGTGTTGTGTGCAGTTTGGCCATTATAGAAATGAATAAATTATGCAAACAAAAAAAAAAAACAGTCAGGCTTTGTAGCAGACAATGCACCATGCCCTAATGTTTGTTGAGATGTGCACTGTGCTCAGATTAGCCATTCAGATCAATAGTACTGCGCTACCAGGGGATCAGAACACTTCTATCACTGCACACGTTTCCACTGACATCACCACCAATGGGATCGCAGAACACATTTTAGCCCTTCAGTGAGGAGGTGGGAGTATGCAGCGCTATTATGGGCACTCAGATCAACTGAAATATCAGTATACTACTGTACATATTTAGGCAGGGTGTGTCTATGTCAGTCGACCATAGTAAATACATATTCTCTAGAATTCTGGATCTACAACTTGCTAACACACAAGCAACATTCTGGTTAAGATGAATGATTTTGATATGTCCCTGCTGACATCATGACATATTTCAAGAGGTTTTTCCCAAAGTTCAGCACTTATCCCAGCGTGAGTTTCCATTGCTAGATTACTAGAGGAAAAGGCAGGGTTGATGAGAAGAGAAGAGCGAATGAGGCCGGACTTGTGCTTAAAATAGCACTTATGAGCAGCCAGGAGTGGTAAGTATTCCAGTTATGTCCTGTATCTTGCTCTTCTACAAATCTCAGGCATTCGAGAGCCCACAGGACATTAAGAGTCTCGCCGACTTATCGACACAGCTGCGAGGGACAAACTTCCTCTCTCACTTAACACTTCTGCCCATGACCTTTATGGCACTCAAACAAGAAGTCTGTAAGCTGGTAAACTAATAACTAGATGCCTCTGTGACAAAGCTCAAGTGACACTCCCAATGATGGTTAATCAGAGCCTGAACCTGGCACAGGGCCTCCACGCACTGTGCCCCTAATGAGAAGCATCAATCAACATTGGCAGCAACATTTACTTACCTGTCATCTGCATGAGAAATGGTCTTCATGGTCGTGTGCGATATTCCTACAAGAGCACAACATTCTGAATCCATGAGCCCACCTCTATATGGAGAACATGGAGCGATAGCAGGGAAATCGAGGTAGGCGGCTGAACTTCGTTACAGCAAACCATCGGCTCGTTCTTTCCTCTGGTGTAAGCGAGTAACAGAATGAGATTGTCTCAGTGGGGCATGTAAATCTGAGCTCTCTTAACCCTCACAGCACTGATGAGGGGGGAAAAAATCCCAGCTCAGCTTACTGGCACATGGGAAGAGAGAAATTAATGGAGAGGAAGAGGACACGAACAGGTGCTGTGGTACGCACTTTAATGGAAAGTTTTACTGTATATTTATGGTTGATAATGACCAATCATCCATAACAGCAAGATTTCAATTCCACTGAATTTATTTAGGTTGTATTTAGATTGCTTTTTGATTCCATTAACATACCCCTGGTTCTCTGTTTATATTGAGTTGGATATGAAAGCATCTGCTGTTCGGTGACTAAATCAAGAACCACTCTAAACGGGACGATTGATTGCTTGAAACCAGTAATTAAGGATGCATTTAAAATTGCCTACTCTGAGTAGGTTCTTCTTCTGAAAAATTACTTCACAAGAGTTAAAGAGTTCTACATAGAGTAAATGTAATTCAGACATTGATATTTCTAGTAAAGCAATTCATTTGTCATATTGTCATTGGCAGTAAAGCAATACAACTAATAGGTTATTCGACTTCTACAAATCCTCCCCTGTTGCCTCATGGGATAGTACAACACAGTCTCACGACCAATTCGTACATATTCGTACGACCTCACTCGTACAATTTTGTACGATTTGTCTAAAATGACGTGATGGGTAGGTTTAGGGGCGGTGTTAAGTTTAGGTCATTCAAACAAATTCATACGAATTGGCATCTCGTAAAATACGTACGATTTATAATAAATCGTATGAATTCGTACGAGTGAGGTCGAAACAATTTGTACGATTTAGCCACCTCGTAAAATATGTACGAATTGCCATGAGAACAGGTTGGATAGTACAGCACTCTTGGTATGGCAAAATGGTATGTTTTCCATGTGAAACTGAGTTTTTTTCCGATTAGCTGCGACAGTGACACAAAAGATATGGTTACAGATGGAACAAGAATATACAGTACATACTATACAGTCAATAATTATTATGTGCTTTATTCAAGGTTAAACAAGTCTAATATGAGGGGGTTTTTTTTGCCTGACCTTATAGCCAAACTAAAAGCAACAACAGTTTTTACCTCATATCTTGAAATTAAATCAAATATGCACTTTAACACTGTGAACCCACTGCAAACAAATGAGTGTATTCCATGAAACAGATGGCATCAGTCAGTACGTATCTTTAATAATGTTAAAAAGCGTAGAGTGCAGAGTGCTTCCAGAGTGCTTCCAGAGAGCTTCCAGAGAGATCCCGCCCCCACACACACTTCTGATTGGCTGTGATATTTGATTGATTCTATCGCATCACATCTGTTTTGGACCCTGAAATCTTGTCAAGTCGCGAGTAGTTAGGACACGGTATAAGTTTGAAACTGATTTGTATATCATTTGATCAAACGATTAAATATATATTTATATATTTTTATCAGTTTACAAATTGGTCTGCGTAAGTGTTGTGTGTTTGTTACCTTTTTATTACTTTGTTCAACACCCACTTATTCTCCCTCATCATGTTCAATTCAATCTAAAAACTAAAACAATTTAATTTGCAGAGATGTCATGAATTTTGTTACAAAATGTATTTTACTTAATGATGTTAGTAGTTAAGAACAGAGGTAGATTTAAATTATCTTACCTAAAACAGTACCCACCTGCTGTACAGTCAAAATAAAATACAAATCCCCAGATATCTTCAACTCAATTACTATTTAGTAGTGCATCTTCAAGCTAGAAAATGCTTACGTCAACTTTACAGGAAAATGCAATAATGCTAATGGCTACTATTACCATAACCTCTGGAAATTCCCAGCTGATTTGCTGATTCCAGCACAGGCATGTAATATCAGTGGCTCGTGAATCATTACTGTACATCTCATTACTCGGGCATCTGTTAAAGAACAATTTAAAATCTTGCAGCTAATCATTTAATCAAAGGCCCTTAAGAACTTCAAAAACATGGCTACCAATACAAATAACCAGATATTGACCTCTTAACCACGAGCCCTCAGAGAAAGCAGGAAGTGTGCATCCTAAAGTATTTTGTGCAAATAAAAGGAAGAGAAGCACTCACTGGTCGTGTAAAACGAAGTCAGTGTTTTCTGAGGAGATATGTCCCGTCACAGGATGTCTGAACGTCGTCGTCCTCAGGTTGTGGCTGCATCCAAGAAGAAACAGAGGGAAATGGGGAAAAACAAGATAAGAAAAACAAAATGAGCAATCCTCTATTAATCATGTTTAATTTGGCATTTCCCTCTCCTGCTCTGGGTATTGTAGCCGTGAGAGCAACATTCTACAGGAACACACTAAGTTTGAGGGATTCTGATGGCTTTCCCACAGGAGTGCAGAATGTGTGGCAGCGCTGAAGCCTGGCCAAGTCCACTCATATTATTTAACACAAAGTGTGGGGCTAAGCACAAACCGCTGCAGAAACTTTATTGATTTCAATTACACAGGGTCGTTCACTGTTTTAACTAGAGCATTAAAACATCTCACTGTCATCAGGTGTAATAAGACAGAGACAGGGGGCTTCTAAGGGTGAGAAGACTGTGAAATAACACACATAATATGCCTGCTGTCATCGGTTCAGTTATTCATTCTGTCTTCACACTCCGAGTTTGGCTGAAGGGAAGCGAGTGGAGGTAATTTGATGAGTAAGGAGGATCCCCACGTGAGTAAACGTGGTCCTATATGAGGGGAAAAGGCTCCACCGCAAGTCACTTATCTGCCTATCTTCAGTTCCATTATGTTAAAAAAAAAAAACTATAGTAGGTCACTTTGCCTCAGCGATTTTCTGTAGACTCAAGGCTGATAGATACAGTTAAAGAACTGCTTCAGCAAGTGTACAGCAAAGAGAAGATGTCCTTCAGAGTAGACAGAGGTTAGAACAGATGTTAGAACTAAAGCTAAACTAAAATACATTTATTTCATACTAAGTATACAGTTCAAATCATATATACTAACATATCGCTTCAGACTTACTGATAAAAAAATTTCAGTCATCAATAAAAATCAATGAAATAAAAAGCTTTTATTTCAAGCACCAACTTTCAGAAACAACCAATAAATAAACTTGTGTTAAGTACAAGTGTTTACTGACAGTGTACAAGGTGACCTTCAGTCCAGGACAACAGCACTCAACATTTTGATCTGGAGATTATAAAAGGGTACACAAACAACACTGAATAGAACAGAATTTATTTTTCCTCTTTGCACTTACTGTTACTGCTACACAAAACATTAACAGCAAGGGATCTATATCACAAGAGAGATATTAGCATCCCACAAAAGCAGCCTCTCTTACAGGCCTTCCTTCCATGGTGATGAGGCACGTTCAGCATGACAAGAAAGCTTAGGTATGCGCCTTTCACGGTACGCTGACAAATTTAACAGGGTGTGGAAAACCTTTTCTGCCTCTGAGAAACATGTCATCATACGCTCCCAGTGACACATCATTGTCAAGTTCATTCTTTAGTGAACAATCATACCACAGGAATCTGAGGTACAAACATCCTCATACAGTAAGTTCAGCTGAATGCAAACATAATGTATGTCTCCAAACACTACAACAAGCTTTTATCTCTAATTGAACATTTAGTGCATCAGCGAACTCTGCTGCATAAAAGCTTTTCAGTGGCTGCATGAAAGAACACTTGACATGAAAGCATGTACTACAAAGCCTTTACTACAACAGTGGTTTCATGCAGTTCCTGAATAAACACTAATATACTGAAGTCAATTTTGCGAACTCATCTGTGAGATTAATGTATGTACAAACCAAATAAATACTGTAAAATGTGCAGTCTGTTAAAACCTTAGTAACACTAATCAAACACAACAAAATAACAACTGCATGATAAAAAACGTGGAATAAATATTAGCAAATAATGTTTGCTACAGTACTGGAAGCCGCAGAGGTGCTCCTGAAATGCTTCATCCTTGGTTTTGCAGTGAGCATGGTCAGTCCATCACTGTAATGTACGCTAAAAGACCCTCCTCTGAAAGGTTCTTCATCACTACAGGGCTCTCAGCCCTTTCTTAGGCAGCCTGACTGCGACCAGGCCTCTCTTTTTTTAGGTATGCCATCCACATCTAAAAGGAGACAGCCGCAGACCTGCCATCAGACTCCATTAAATTACATTCACCATTGTTTTCAAACTCCATACGCCTATAGAGTCAATATGAGTTAGGCATAAGAAACTGAATAATCTATTCTAATGGATTATAATAGCTGGATTGGATTTCACAAAGTGACTTTAAACCACAATCAATGTAAACAGATGGCTTAAATAACAACAGAGTAAAAGCATATATATATATATATATATATATATATATATACTGTATGAAAGCTTATTTCCATCAAAGAAATTTTATCTCGCAGTTCAAACTTATGTCTTCAGAGTTATAAGACACAAACTCAGATCAGCAGTCAGATACCAACCTCCAATTGCAAGAAATAAGTCAGATTAGTGGCAAGCTTGTTTCCACCAAGAAATAAAAGACGACAAATACAAGTGAAACTTTTAATCTTTTTATACAATTATGACTTTACTGTCAAAATTCTGATTTCACAACTCCGAACTCTGAGAAAAAAAACCTCTTTGAGAAATAAACCAAGTGCATTTATTTTTTAATTCCATGGCAAAAAATAAGCTTCCATACTACTGACAGCACTGTATAAAAACTCTGCACGTCTTAACACAACCGTTGTCATTTTATTTTTAGACCACCAAACACAACAAAACATAAGTGCTGATTATCTGAGAAGAGCTCTCTAGGTCACAAACTCCAGTTAAACAAACCAGAAGTGAAACCTGTACAAAAACGATGATGCACGCAAGGTACTGTACCTCGCTCAGTCGTCATCAGCCTGGCAGGCACAGACTGGGGCACCTTCCTGCAATGGGCTACAAAAACACAAGCACATTTCCTCTTTCCCTAGCTTTGTTCCAAAAGCATCATGCCAAGCGCTTTGCTAAACTACATCTTCCCTATAACAGTTTTGCTATATTCCACTGTTAATAAGTAATCTGCATTCTTTAGCTCTTTTGTTCTCATCATATTACTTCCGAACTACTTGCTACGGAATTCCCTGCATTAGCATTGGAGGATAAACAAAACGGCAAACAGTAGTGCTGTTTGTTTAGCCGTGATGCAGGCAGCATATGACATTATGAATGATGACTGTGAATTAACTCTTGCTCCTGTTGGGGCTGCTGTTTTGTCTAAATTCTAGAGACAAGAAAAATGGTAATGCATATGATTAATAGGACAAACTAGAGGCGTGTCAACCCCTAAAATATATATCCTAACACCTTAATATATTGACACATGAACATCAAAAAAGACAAATCATTAAAAAAATAAGGAGAACAATACCAACATTATGTCCAGTATTACAGAAACCACAAGAATGCTGACATTCAAGTGAAAGAGGTTGGGTAGTGCAGTCTGACCTGTTGATATTCGTTAGATTAAAGTCCACATAAAGTATTACTACTCCTCTAGTACTATGACAGCTCTTACCCGTGGGATAAACATATTACTTGGCATCTCACAAGAGCCGAACAAGAAATTGTGAAACAAAAAGCAATGTTTATATAGAGCTAAAACACTACATTACTTAACAAAACTGCTGATAGCAGTACAGTTACACAAAACATACCCAGATTTCTCCTAGTACTGCAGTTCAAGTCATAATGCAGAAGAAAAAAAACTCCACGGTTACTGCACTGCATCAACAAAAACTTTATGGGACCTGTCAGTGTTTAAGGTCTGTATCTAAAAAGAGTTTGTTCATAAAACAGTGTTCTTTTATTCTTCAGATAATTCAAAATTGCTCTTTTAAGAACCGTTGTATGGAATCACTGCACACATATTTTTAAGCGTGCATATTTAAATGGTGTGTTCGTCTAATGGTCACTTTTAATGGCCTCACATGAACACTATAAAAAGTAACAGGCACTTTCAATACCAAATCAAGATAAGATCACATTATCACAAAACACTAATCTAATGAAATGTGCTTTCCCGAACTGGAAATTAACCCAATTTCACTTCCCGCCCAACACAGTAACGCCTTACAATAGCAAGAGCAAAAACAACAGCACTTAAAATCCAGAAATAATGTTCAACTAGGGCTGGGCAATTGATTGAAAAGTACAGAACCTAAAATCGATCACATTTTTTTATTTGATCGACTTTCCCTTTAAAACACTAGCGCGTATGGATTCACATGACCCCGCCTCTGTTGCGTTACGTTATTCCGCCAGCATGTCGAGCATGGAGCACTTAAACACTGAGACAACTGAGCAAATTGAGCAGCTTGTACCAAAGAAAAATGCAGTCTCCGTCATTTGGACACATTTTGGCTTCAGTAAGGATGACATCAAACAAAATCAAGTCACAGTCGACAGAAGATACACTGTGCCATCGCGATCACATTTTTCTAAAACTAAAAAATAAAAGTTCAATAAATAAATATTTGTATTTTTTTATTAGAACAAAGTGACTGTTCGTTTTAGGCAATGTGTGCTTTAATTTCAGTTGATGTTTAATAAATAATCATAGATAGTAGTTTGTGTTTGTGTGTGTGTGTTAACTCTTTATGTTTTGCAGAGCTTCCCACCCTAAAGTTGTCTCACCTGCAAGAGCGCAGTATTATCTACTCCTTCCTGGGCACATTCCAGGTTTGTTCTCTAAAACGGTGGTAGGATGAGAGAATCCCTCGGATGGGAAAATTGATATCCTGCTGAAGTGAAGCCGCCAAAGCTCTCCAGTTCTCCTGAGAACCGTCTGCCAGGAGTTCCACTCACCACTAAGTATTTGACGGTCGTTCAGAGACCAAACTCTTTCAGGACCAGAACAGAGCTGAGCTACACAGCTTATCAGATCTAGCCCTCTTCTCTCTAACTTTCCCTCCCTCTGTCTCTCTAGCTCCCACCCTCCCTGTCTCTTGCCAAACTACAGCCCATTAATGAGGACGTCAGTGGGCAGAAAACTAAATTGGGAGGTGTTTATCGCACTAGCCTGTCGCATCTCTTGTTTCTATTGTATTGCCATTCTCTTTGGCAAAAGCACAGAGCTGCCAGTTTTATTGTTTTGAGACTTTCCTGTGCAAAAATGACTGACAGTTGGAGGGAAAAGCCCTGATGTTTTGAGAGTGTCACTATTTTTACTGTAAATTTTTACCAAGCGACAGCATGCAGAGGAATGTGTTTCCCCTCTGTTAACCAGAGCCTTGTTCTAAGTCAAAGCACACGCCACTGCACCTGCGTCAGACGCTCTCCGACAGCATGTTTGCCACATTTCAACCTACTGGCCAGACTGTGGGCTGTGAATATTAGTAGGTTAGCTCAGAGGAGATAAAACATGAGGTATGCAGTCCAGGAAAGCAGGTGTTATTTGCACTGCTCGAAAGCAAATATTGAATGAGATACGCAAAAAAACCTTCGGCTTAATGAAACAATGGCCTTTACAGACTTATTTCAACTACCTTCAACTAAAATAGGTTTAAAATGCATTTGGATATGAAGCTATGAGTTTCCTTTGATTAATATGTATATTTGTGCGTAGTAAAGGTCTGAATAAAATAAAGGCTAAGTTAATAGCAAAATAAACATGTAACTTTGTACAAAACATCACATCATGCATGAATTTCACTAAGAAATATGCTCTACACTATAATAAAGCTATAGTTTGATGAACATTATGTATCTTAGTCAAGAGGATAGACTGAGGAAGAAAAGATCAATTGTAAGAGGGAAGCACTGTGGGATTCGGTTACTCAGCATTGCAGTGAATTCCTTTAACAGTGTAATTCGGCTATATATTCGCACTAAAGGTGAAAGTCACCATAGCTTGTAGTATAGACTCCAACCCAACTTTGATAATAGATTAACGGCGATATTTTTTTTATCGCGCGATAAGAGTCTCACGTTAACGCAGCGTGTTAATGTGGATAACGGCCCACTACTAATATATATATATATAACTACTTTAACTATATATTCTAATAAATTACATTATGTAACAATCACACTAAATTATCATGTATTTAAATCTTTAACTTTAGTATACAGTATTTTATTTATATTTTTCTGCTCAAAAAAAATTAATGAAACACTCCAACAACACAGTGTAACTCTGTGAAATCAAACTGCCCACTTAGGAAGCAATACTGACTGACAATCAATTTCACATGCTGTTGTGCAAATGGAAAAGACAACAGGTGGACACCCCAATTAAAGGAGTAGTTCTGCAGGTGGTCACCACAGACCACTTCTCAGTTCTTATGCTTTCTGGCTGATGTTTTGGTCACTTTTGCTAAATGCTGGCGGTGCTTTCACTCGAGTGGTAACATGAGACTGAGTCCACAACCCACACAAGTGGCTCAGGTAGTGCAGCTCATCAAGGATGGCACATCAATGCGAGCTGTTGCAAGAAGGTTTGCTGTGTCTGTCAGCGTAGTGTCCAGAGCATGGAGGCGCTACCAGAACACAGCGATCTGTTACGATACATCAAGGCATGTCTTTTCTGAATTTCTTGAAAAAAAGGAAATAATTAGTTAAGGACACATGTTTAAAACTTTCAGTATGAATTTGTACCATTTACATCCCTAATTACAATAGAGTGATCAATGCCAAAGTCATGAGTTTGAACGTAAAACACAGCAAGTAGCTTAGGATAAAAGCATCTGCCCAATGCATGCAATGTTTAAACTACATTTATAAAACACATCTTTCTCCTACAGTCTCTACTCAGCATTTTTCAGCATATTTTGATTGTGACTGCTTGTTTCCTGTTCCTGTTGTCTTGTTTCAAGCACCTCTCTCTGAACACCCTGACCATCCTTTCAATAACGGCCCCTAATCTGCTGCTGAGTGACATCATGATCCCAGCCCTAGTAAAGCACAAAAAAAAAGAAAAATTTGCTTCAGATTACTGTAACCACTGGGCAAAAGAAAACAATCCTTCCATTACTAAATACAAAGGACAGTTTTCCAATATAAGAACACTTGGCATATAAAAGACCTCACAGGCCCAAACACGCCTTGATACAAGGGATTCAGAGCTCACCCTGTTCATTACACAGCACATTTTCAAAAGATAGCCCCCAATGCTGAAGAGCACCCCGGCAGAAAGCTAATTAGAGCCGAGTGAAAGAACAAGAGTCCTGGGACAACGAATGGGAGATTTAGTTGGCCACAAACACAAATACTGTTGTTCGCACCGCCTGGTTGCTCACAGGCTCAGCTGCAGTACCCAGTCCACCGTGCAGCTTGACGGACTGAAGATGATGTACTAAACGACAAGCATTGAGCGTAAAGAGACAATTAAAAGGGAACAAAAACTAAAGACATAATTACCGAAATGATTAGGTCAATTTCCTACCCAAACAAACAGTAAAAGTCAGCACAACTACCCCATCACAATTTATGAAATGTCAAACGTCTAACAACGCAGAAAATAAACCCACATGTTTTTGATGTAACCCATTTCATTTCAAACGAAACAGATTAAAATGAAAATCCGATCCGGCGTTTTGCTCGCTAACAGAGCATTACCATGACAACATTTGCTCACATGAACTTCTTCTGATTTCAAAGCCCCCGGAAAAGCTCGTTCCAGAGCGCCTGGAGGGGAAACTACAGAAAAGTCGAACAAAACAAAAGTTGAAAAAGTTAAACCCTTGGCCTTGAAAGAGTCGACATCCTCATTTACGAGGTAGAGCTTCCTATGGTCAGCACTTCTGGTGGGTCTTTTAATAGCCTAATATTAACAAGCCCATCAAACACCTTGTCATTAGTCTGCAAAAAAGTCTTTGTTAAATAACTACTGATCAACAAAGCGCTGTCCATATACCGAGATCTTCACGATGGCCTAAGGGAAAAGATGCCCCCATAGGAATACAGCAGCATCAGCACTTCCATCACTTCACTGGCACAAAATTAGCCTGCTGATAAATATTTATAAAGAACTATTTCACAGCAATTTATCACAGAAATAGCTGTTTTATGGCCACCCAGACCGTCACAATGAAATGAATTTCAAAGGCACTTAGAAGATCAATAGCGACAGCAATTTGTGTTCGTTGCAGTAAAAAAAAGTTGAAGTTACCCTTAAAGGAAAAGAATGGGGGATCAATAGTGAGTTCTGCAAAATCAGGGGAAATAATTAGTGAAAGACGCCTAAACCTGCTTTATCTAAATCAGGAACGGTGACCTGTGCCGGGTTCATTAAGAATCTGTGCCGACCTCAAAGACCGCCTACAGCACGCCTCCTGAGTTCATCTCAGCTTGGCACAGCCTCTCAAACTGCCAGGAAATTTTAGCTCCACTTCTGAAACATTGATTCACATCAGCTAACAGCTCACGTCTCATAGCAGAGGGATAACATTAACAAAAACGTCATGTAGCTTTTACGGCTTTGCAAACACATATGCCGAGATGGGACCGAATGACAGGAGAGACAGAATGAGACGGACATGAGTGGCTTTGATAAGTCCTTTTGAGTCAAACAAATCTCACACAGGCAGAAAAAAACAACAAATAAAGCCACAAACCATAAAGTTTTCACATCAACTACCTGACAGATGCCATGTCTAGGTTTAGTACCTCAGCATCTGCAGTAATAGCTGCAGGATAAGAGTGATGTGCCCTGAGACTGCAGCAGAGCAGCAGAATATGAATATCTTCATCTTGTTTCAGTAAAATCAACATTCTAAGTAGAGAAAAACATCTTATAATACACAATAATCAAATAACATCTGAAATGTCATTATAGTAGTGACTATTCAAATTCATAAGCTATTCCAAGCATTGCAGTAACAAATTTGTTTTTGGAAACAGGGCATAACACAAGATGCATATGCTTGTGATACTGTGTTTATGTTCCTTCCTTTGGGACTGCAGTTAATCATGGGTTACAAAAACGTACAATATTTCCCGGCATCTTTTACTTTCCATGGCATTCCAATTTCTTTTTCACAACGTTGAAGAGTTGTGCTGTTTCATGGATAAACTGCGATACATTTTTCCCCAGAATTCTTCAATGAAAAGAAATAAAAAAACATTTACTAAAATAGAAATCCTTTGTAACATTAGAAATCTGGTTCTATGAAATAAGTTGTTTTTTTTCCCTCAAATTCCATTTTTTCCCATTTTAATATTTCTAGACTCTTAACCTAATGATTAAATTAAACTTTACTAATAAAAAAGCATGTCTTTAGAAATAATGACGCTTTTTTTTTTTACTAAAAATGACACATTTAAAAGGAACCGTATGTAAGAAATGGCCAAAACCGGTACTGCAATCACTTTCAAAATACTGTTAAGCGGTGTCTCCCCTCCCCCTCCCCGTTGACTAGAGGTTGCCAGATAAGCTGCTTTTATCCATCTGCATCGTTCAAATGCTTCTCCAATGCAAACCCTTGTCTTATTTCGCACTTTGTCACGCCATTTTTCGGATTCATAGCAAAGCCTTTTAGGTTTCGTACTCGAAATGTTAGACATTTTTTTGGTAGCTGCTGCAGTCGCGTCACTTTAATGAAGATCAGGCAACCTGGATGCCGAAACACTACTGATTCGTGATTGGGAGATAGATAGAGGGTGGCGCTTCAGGCCAAAACAAAACATGACAACGTAAACATCAGTTGAGGGCCGGAACTGCGCTTTTTAAACAAGAATATCCAGGCTGTACGACTGCTGTCAGCGATATGAGTACTTGAAATTAACATGTTTTCTTAATGCCTGTTGAACATAAGAGACATTTTGTGATTTTTACAATACATTTCTTACATACGGTTCCTTTTAGGTCCTATGAAATTTTTCCTGCTCACATTTTTTCTCTGTGTTTAGGATTCATTTTCTGGATTCCATCTTTAACAGTTTAATTTATCATTAGAATCAATTAATAATCAAAAGCA
The DNA here is from genome assembly GCA_032359395.1 of Enteromius anoplus. Classification (NCBI taxonomy): domain Eukaryota; kingdom Metazoa; phylum Chordata; class Actinopteri; order Cypriniformes; family Cyprinidae; genus Enteromius; species Enteromius anoplus. The sequence goes on along the minus strand of JAUMHG010000043.1, from coordinate 8,538,705 downwards.
TAACCATTTCTTTTTCTTTTTTTCAGAAATACTGTGTTTGTGTATTTACATTAGGGTTGGGTCGATAAGATGATGCCATCGTCCATCGCCAATGGCCGATAGACATCACCATGCTGAGCCGGCATCGCCATCCTCCGCCCCGCCACCGCAGCAGCAACCAGCTCACGAAAAACACACTTAATCTATGGCGGCACATCTATGCCATTAATAAGCGAGCGCACCACTGATACTGGCGAGCGTGGTAAATCATTTCCCCGAGAGGAAAACAGATCTACATGCGAAGAAACGGGGCCCGCGAGCTCATTTCAAACCTTTGCGCGAGCTTGATGTGTTCAAGCACTCGCACGCGATCATCCCTGCGCTCGATCTTCTCTCACCTGCCCGCGGGAACACAGTTTTTGTCATTATTGTCAGTCGTGGAGCAGGGCTTGGTGTTTTAGTTACAACTAAACAACCTCCCCCCCCAACAACCGCCGTCTACGGCGACGATGCCATCGTCCATCGCGATGTTTCACATTAGACGTCGCACGATGCCAAATTGGTCGACATCACACAACCCCAATTTACATTTCACTGCTAAATAAGTTATGGTAATTTTTTTTGGTAAATATCCTTTAAAACAAGGTTTGAATAACAATTGTATTATTAGTAGCAGTCCTATGATTACATCAAATTAATATATTTCTGTCTCTTAACAAGTTGTTTCCTGTTTGCATAACAGGGTGATAGTTTTTCTCAAATAAATGGCAGTTCTAGAGATTAGATTCATGTGTTCATGTAATCATATAAAGCAGAGCATTTGTCGCAGTAATAAGGAAGCATGCAGTCTGTAGTCTTAGGGTGTACTCACACTAGGCAGTCTGAACCGTGCCCGAGTGCGTTTGACCACCAAAGCGCGGTTCGTTTTACTAGTGTGAGTGCTCCGAATCGTGCCCGGGCGCGGTACGTTTAGCTGGCCCTGGCCCACTTGGAAGAGGTTTGCCAGAGCACGGTTCAGTTGGACTCGGGCGCGGTTCGCTTGTAGTGTGAGCGCTAACCGTGCTGGAGCACGGAACAGGACGCGCGA
>JAUMHG010000043.1:8523843-8537539 GCA_032359395.1 Enteromius anoplus | reverse complement strand
AAACCGCCTCACTATAATGACGTAAGCGTGCTCCGGCACGTTTGCTAAAATCATATGTGAGTGCAGGCCAGAGGGGGCCCGGTTCACGGCAACCATGCCTAGTGTGAGTACACCCTTAGACAGCCCCAGGCAACACATCATCACTGCCACCCAAAATGAGGCTGTCACAGAGTGAAATTAGAAACGCTGATACTGATTATAATGCCGCACAGGTGCTTTGGAAAAAAAAAGGAAAAAAATATCAGATTCTATTAAAACGCAAACACTCAGGCTCATTTTTCTTTGTAAATAGGACTGTTCCTACTTAAGAATTTAAGCCCCCTGTGTGTTTTGTACTAGCCTGAGAGCACAAACTATAATTCCTTCTTCCTCTGAAAGCCAGGTAATGAACAGCAGCAAGATTCATTTAAAGACTCTGCATCAGGAATACACACAAGAATGAGATAAGGCACAAACAAAAACTAAAAGCATGCATTTTTACCACTTAAAACATCTGGATATCCTGATCTTTTGGTTTGGGACAAAATATAAAAAAAACCAACACACTGGATGAAGTCATCATAAAGACAAGCAGCCAAATTATGCAGAAATGATGCAGCCTGTTTTAAATGCACTTAACTGACCCAAACAAATATCTCAGAATATGCACTACCCAAGATTCTTTTACATTATTGTTGTCAAATGTGGGTTTCATGTTATCAAAAATAGATACGTAAAACACTGACTTTTTCATGAGAGCATGTGACTGCATCAGTATACTTGGGATCAGTGATATTTGGAGTGACCTGAGAAAAGTTTAACTCTAGATTAAATTAATTTCTGACTGTCTGCATGAAAATGAGATGAAGATGTGAGGCAATACATTGTCAGCAGAGTGCTGGAGAGGAAAATATTGCTGTGGCAGTTGTTCTTTGGGCATAAACATGTTCCTGTGGCCTCCACAGAGTCAACATCAGAGCAGCCCTGAGAATATCTGAAGCAAGGACACAGAGTCATACAGGAAATACACATTCCTCTCAGATCACGTTCTTCCCAATAATAAAAGCTGTCAACTGCACATCATGCAGAGAATGCTAATGGAGCACTTTAAACTGACCCTCCAACTGAAAACTCCTCACAAATGTCTATAGGACATTTTGGAGGTCATGAAACGTAAATACTCAATTCAGCCTTTATCAATTTTAGAGTTTTACTGCAATGCTAATCAAATGAATGCAGTTGAATATTATATTTATTTTTAAAAACATTCTTAAAAAAAACTCTGTCATATTAAAATCTTCTGACTTTTCAACTCTTTTTTAGAGTCTAACTCTAGAGAAAATTCAAGCCAAACAAAAGTAACCCAAGGACAAAATCAAAGAGCAGCACATGAAGAATATATCCCCCCCCGTCATTTCTCAGGTCAGATGATGCGTGTTTCTTTAACTTCAGACATCTTGTAATCTCAAGTGCTTTGCTTCGGACAAGTCTTCTGTGCAGTTTTTTTAAGCTCATCTCTTAAGATTAGGAATGTAAGGTCCTGTGCTATTTTTGGGATGCTCTGCAGTTGAGGTTTTGACAGGCGATGGCTTCGGTTCAGCCAAACACTTAACTGCATTTATCACTGATGCTTCTTTTCCAAATGTAAGCAGACTTGTCGCAACGGTAGGCTTCACATTGCAATAAAATAGATTTACAGCAGCCCTAATACAGCATTGGCATCAGAGCCAGTGCTCAACCATGCTATTTGCCAAAACAGTAACTATGGTAACACCAGTTGATGGGGTGTTTTCTAAAATGTTTTAAATTACCATTTAGAAGGTGACCTAGTACGTTTGGCTGTTAAAAGAAGTTATTACGTCCTATTAACCAAGTCAATGGGCCATTACATTTTCTAGTAGTAGCAACAATGCCTTAAACAACCAATTAGCTGGGGGGGGCAGGGGGTATGGTGACAACTGTACTAAACAAACCATTAATAAAATGACTAAATATGCCGGACTTTGTTTTGTTTTGGACAATGCCATTTATTTCACACTGACTGATGCTGTTAGACTGAATCCCCAGTGTGGGAGCAAAAGAAAGTTTTTAAATGCAAATATTGCAGCCTTAAAGAACAACCAATGACTCATACATAACTGCACATTGTTCTGTCTGTAGATGTCATGCTGTGCTGTACCTGAGCAGCTGTTTTCTGGCAAACTGTTGTTTTCCTCCGGTTATTATGATTTTAATGAGGAAAGAGCTTTCGGGTGCGATAAAGATTGGACAAAGAAATAAAAAGCGTGCTTTACATAATTTTTTATCATGTGCTCTATCACTGTGAGTAATTTCAATTGATCAATGCTTTTATAGCTAGTGATACTTTATATTCCCCATCTCTAAAACTTGCACAAATTATTCTACATTTTCATTAAAACACTATTTATTTTTTTTAGTTGGTGAATCCATTCTGAGCCACAAACACACATACGCAAAAACAAACCACATGTTTACATTCGGATTATCTGTTTCATCTCTGGACTTAATCTAAATCTTTGGGGTGGGGTTGGGGGTTATAGACATAATCCCTACAGAAATCATAAGTCATTCAACTTTCTGAATCTTAACTAAGTCTTAAAAAATTTATGTTATACTATTGATACTAAAAATGTTCCTTCAGCAATATCCACTACACATAAAGGCCAACACAATCCATTATGTATAAGGAGATGTGGCTCAGTGTAACGCCCCGACTCTCTGCACTGAACAATAAATAATCACTGAGCTCAAATGGAACTAGCACTAACAAGTCAATTAAAAAAAATCAATACATTGCCAACTCACACTAAAGTCACAGAAGCCACAGGACTCTCGTGCTATTACAAGGTAATCATTCTAAATAGTCTGATTTTGGATTTCCATCATTTGGAAAAGGACCTCACCTACATTCACCGCATCTAGATGAACTAAAGAACTGCAGTCTGGCATCGCCTGCTGTTCAGGACCAGAGGTGAGCTGTAGAACAGACACAGACTCTATTTAACTGGCCCTTAAGGACATAGACACAGATAGAAAGAAGCTGTCTGATGTCAGAAAAGTTATTCATTTCAGTGAGTCTGCCAGAAGTCTTCCACAACTCCTCATATAAATGCAAAATAAAAGAAAAAGAGAGATGGGTCCTTTATATTAAATATGAAGATGAAATATGCATGGCTGTGCCACTACAACAAGAAGAATTTTTTATTTTTGTGATGAAGCCTTACTATAAAACTGTGTTTTCCCTTTAGACATGAAGTGGCAACTCTTGTAACAAGATTAATTTGGCTCACTTCTACCTAGTACATGATGCATAGCCAATGTAGCTATGAAAGAGTCATGCAAGATTACTGAAGAACAATAACCATGTGACCTACAGCCAAGACATGTGTTGATACCATAATAGGTAGCATTTCTGGTCTGTTTTAGGTAAGGATTTGAAGAATTTCATCATGAATAATTAATAGTTATTAATAGTAATATTTTCCATCGGAAGTGTAGAACAAAAATCTGATTGAGAGCAACATGAAAATAATGAAAACGATGCTAAAGGGCTATAAAAACAAAACATTCATAATCCCATTTAGATTCAGCTGTTGGCCTTCGTCCTTCTGTCACCTCCAAGTCAATACTGTCACACAGACACAACACACTAAGCACCGTACACACCGATCCAGTTATAAAACTGCCAGTCTGGTTTTAAAGCATATAGATATGCATTAGCCTTGTGAACACAGTTGGCTCTGATTGAAAACAGCACCGATCAGATAAGGACAGGGACACCGCAGAGAGGTCAGCGAGTGGAATGATTGGGCTGAACGAGGTCTGATGACTGCAGTGTAATAGTTTAGAACAAGGAAATATCAGACATATAAAAACCAAACACACAAATCAAAAAGTTATTTTGGAATTATCAGCCATATGCCTACTAAATAATTGTTTTCCTGCTTGATTCTAACTGTATCCAGATTTACTTTTACTGTACTCTAACTCGGAGTTAATTCTCCTGGATGAGTTGTAATCATTAAATTAAAGGAAAGCATCCACATGGATCAGTAACACCTCAAGTCTCTCAGCTTAGACTGCAGTGGGGAAGATATGTTTTTTCCTTCCCAGAAGAACCCTTTCTAACATGCACCAGTAACTCAACCTGTGCCTCATTAGTTAAGAGAGCAAATAGAAGTCACGACTGAAATGCTGGTGAAGAAGATAATAACCACAGGGTAAGCCAGCATGACATCAAGAGAAAAGTGGCCAATCTGAGAAACAGACATGAATTTGGCAGATATAATTAGTGAATGGCATACAATATAGAGTGCAGAAACATTAACCCAATATTAAAGAAGTGTCCATAAATATTTACAAAAATGCTTTTACATGTGAACTGTTACTCTATATTAAAAATGTTAAATATAAAAGGTACATTTTTACTATAAAGCTTGATTTCTTAATGACCCTGCAGGCCTTCTTAGCTAGTGACATAAAACCAGTGCCACAGGCAGCAGAAATGTTGTTTTATGTAAAGTGCACTATTTTACATCAAGCGTCCCATAACACAGTGCCTGCTAATATAGGGGTTGGCTTTTATGTTGAAGCCCAAAGCACATAAAGTCTAATAAAGATAATAACATTTAATCACATAATTTTCAAGCCGTTTACTGGGAGTAATGTACTATGGAGTAAAGTAAAATCCCTGAGTGAGTTGTTGCATAAAACCAAAACAACTGATGCATATGCAGTCAGTACAGCAGACTAAAACCATATCAAAGTGGAATGGCATGTCCTCTCCAGCTTCATACTACCCAGGCTCTTTGTTCACAAATAATTCCCTCCCAGGACCTCAACAAAGACATTCGGGGATTTTGGACAATTTCCTGGAATTCCAGATTCCTCTGTTAAATCACTTAAAACAAACACAGGTTTCATGATTCTATTCTAGAAATATCAGATCCAGGCCTCTCCTCAAAGGTGTTTTTCTGTCTCAAACCTAAGTACCCATGACCGATTGATTGAATTTCCTCCAGTAAAAACAGTCTCTGCAGCTCCTTCCAGGATCCACATTAAGACCCAGTGGCTGTACCACAGATGACGACTGGAAATGACATGAAGTCTAGGCCAGAGCCGTCACTGGGGTTTAACAGGAAGGGCGGCCAGAGGGGGAATGATAAATAGATGGGTTCTATTTTTTCATAACCTGCTCTGTGACACCAAGACCCTTTTGACATCATAACAATGAGCAGGTCAAACAGTAGAGCAGGCAGGTTAAAACTCTAAAAATGCAAAAGTGTAAAAATAAAGGTAAATAAAACTATTTAAACAATATCAATACATGAGTTTGCATGAACTAAAAGTTTACAACCGATTTTATTTCCATAGTGTGACTGAAACAGAATACTGGATAAAAAGGAAAACAGAGGACGTCGCTTTTTTTTCTACTCTGAACTGATTGGATGTAGTAATGTAGGAGTTTCATTTGGAATAAATACTGACAGTTGGAGGGGCGCGGTTAAGGATGCTTTTCTTATGCCCAAGCAGTCAAACTGATGTCATCAGAGAAGACCAGGAGGAGCATTTTCAGATTATTATTTGTTTGTGGGTTGACTTGCACAGATGAATTGTTTACAACATAAATAGCATGTGAGCTAACAAAATAAAAACAAAAAACTATAAGAGAGTATAACAATGAGAAATATAATCCACTGTAATTTATGTAGATTAAATATGTTCATTGCTTGTTAGTTTAAGTTCTTAAACTGTTATTATGCATTCGAATACATTTATAATGCATTATAAACCATGCGCTTCATATAAAATGTTACCAAACAGGTTTTAAAAACTATGTAAAAAATTTGAAATAACTACACCAAAAACAGGGAGCTGTGATGGCCATCCAATGGTAGGTGGGTGAGAGAAAACACTATCTATTTTTACAATTCCATAAAATAGCTACATAATAATAAAGCTATTAATAACAACTCTTTTCTAAACGTGTAAAAAGTGCAGTTTAGAGCTGTTTGCAATAATAAATAACAGGCCTATGATATACAAAGATGAGAATTCAGGAAACTATTTCGCAAATGTGTGTGAGAGAGAGATTAAATGAGAAATGTGTGTAAGTAGCTCCCAAACAAGAAACATAATCTCAGCTTGAATCTCACTAGATCTGCCTCCATATCCCAGGAGTATCTCATGGCTGTATCAATAAACCAGAAGCCTGAACAGATCCCACACAGATGGTTCCGCAAACGACCCTTGAATATTTCACTTGCCTAATTCAAACGATACAAGCAGAGAGCACACAGCTACAGCGAGCATGAATAACCACTGGCTGTATTCCTAAAGGAAAGCATTGAGTCAACATCAGCAGTGAATTAAAAGCTTAACAGTCTCCATGCTAACGTTACCCACCGTGACGGGAAAGTTGTCAACTTTCACGTATAAATTGTACGTTACATGCATAAGTCAGTATAACTGATACAGGTCTACATCTGCAGATCCGTGTTTCTGAAGCTGGAGAAACAGAGCAGATACACACCTGTGCGGCACACTGCAGGAGCGCTGCTCGGATTCAGGGATGTGCTCAGAATAACTCGCCCGGTTCCACATGCTTGCCGCAGGTTTGCTAGCTTACGAAAAACACTCCTCTGAGCAGAGCACAGCTGCCGCTTCTGCTGCAGACAAGCACTGCCCAGCTCACGAGTTTCATTTAAACGGCCTTCCCGCTCCCGGGATCTCCCACTCACCGAGAGACACGGGGGGGAATGGAGCACAAGCAGCTAGCATGCACATCAAAACACACAAGCGCAAGAGCGTTTCACCTCTACTGCACCTCGTGCTCTTTCACGCTCACGTTTGGCACGGTTAAATGACGAGAGGGTCTCTATATACTGCGGAACAGGAGGTGCAGGTGACAGCAGCAGAGATTGGGATGATAGAGATGCAAGATGAGGAAAAAGAGAAGGGGAAAAGGACAGAGAGGTGGGAGGCGGGTAGGGGAAGAAATTAAATGAGACAGTGATAAAAGGGATGAGACTCGAGATTGAAGTAGGCAGGGAGCAGAAAGGTTGAGACAAAAAGAGAAAAGAACTGATTAAAATAGACCGAAGGAGAGAATAAGAAAAAAGCCCTTTTAAAAGAACAAAAAGGCACGTTTTTAAAGCCCGCAGAGGAAGGGAGCTGGCACGGCTCCAACTGGCGAGACTGATTATAGGCTGTGCAAATGGGCGCTATCAGCTAATGAAAGAGCGGCTGCAGGTGAAGGATGAGTCTCGAGCCTTGAGGTATGCCCCTATGAAGAAACCCTTCTTGTACCCCGGGTCCTGCTCTGTTCCCACAGCTCAAATGTAAAATGAGATTCAGTGAGCCTCCACAAGTATGGGGTCTGGACCTCAATTACAGTGAGGTCCAAATGTCTGAAGAAACCACAGTGAAAATCAGGGACTCAATATTATAGTTTAAACCAAGAAATAAACAAAGTTTCAGGATTTTGAAACCAATAAAACAATGCAATATTATTATGGAAAATGACTAAGGAATGTATGCACCCAAGGTCACATAAGGAAATACGCAAAAAGAGATTAACTAGTCATACTATTTTAAAACCATAACTGATTAATTAGTGGTAGAGTGCAAATATCCAATCAGTATTAGGGGCCAGTTTTTCATTATTATTTCTACCTTTCTCACACAATTAAGCTAACTGAACGTTCAATGTGCTACAATAAAATCATAACATGCATTCGCATTTTAATAACAACAAATTAAAGGGATACTCCCCTCAATTATTTACCCATATGCCACGCTAGATTTTAAATCAAATAGATCTCTGTGAATCCATATAATTCGAGTGGATATCTGCCACAAAGCTGACACTTTAAAAACCACGTAAAGCAAACACAATAGTAATTCATAAGACACCAGTGGATAATTGAATGTGTTTGGCAGCAAAAAGATAAATGGAAAAGAAAAATACTAATGTTGTAAATTTTTTTAGCTATAAATCATCACCTCTGGCCAATTGTCAAGCACACATTTGATTTACGTCAACACAATGTGAAGCACGACGTAAATTATCCACAGAAATTGATTCTGAGAATTGACTTTTTTAGTGAAGCATCCCTTCAATTTTTACTCTTTTTACCTTTAGTTTTTATTGTGGAAATTTCTCTAAAGGAAAAAAAGAAAAAAATGCATTTTCACTAGTGCTCCCAGCTCAGTCTTTTTGACCCCACACAGTATATCATTTAAAATGCAAAGCAAGTTGCACTATAACTTGCAAAGGGCAGAAGAGGGAAAAGATGATAGGAGGATCTCATCTGGTTGAATTATGAAGGATGTTCAATCATGCACATGCATTTGGCACTCACCTGAGTGCGTAATTAAAATCAAACATCACATATGCAGCTCACTAAACCCATTACTGTCCAACAGCCCAAGGGGACCTTCAGCCATTAGCAAGGTGGCAGCCTCCTCCATTTCCTTGCTGCATAAGCTGCTAATTTATAAGTAATTAAACAGCAAATGAGAGGTTATGAAGCAATTACTCCCACATATGTGACATAAAACACATTCTTCAAATAACATACAGTTCCTTGTAATAAGATTACTTTAAAAATGTTTTAAACTTTTCTGAAATTAAAAGGAATTAATTTTCTCCTCTCCTATTTTTCTAAAATAAAACATAGTTAAATGGTAACTCCGGAAATGCTATAGGGACTGAAAGTCCAAGTAAAAATGCTTCTGTTTTTATTTTTATCCCAATTTAAAGTTTAGTTAAGTTTCATAAAAAAAAAACATGAATTTCAAATACATTTTTTGTCAAATCTGATGACAATGATGGTACTTTAGAGGAAGCAAGAACATCCGAGCAGTTATACAAAATTCACATGGCCATTGTGAAAAATTTAAATGGTATAATACTGGGTATAAGTTTACAGTAATAAAACAAATTTATGTTTTTCAGAAGTAAAAGTATTCACATCTGTCACATATTTACTTGATTACCTAGAAAGAGTAACATTTCTATAATTATAGTAGTTTTTATTGTCCAAAATGTGTAAAATCCTCCTAGGTTTTCAGGTTTCCATTCAATATTTTCTCTCAAACTTTTGGACCATACCGTATTTCTCATGCTTATCATTAAATCAGCCTTGAGTTGCCCTCCAATGTCATCTGATGTTTGGCAAAGCAAGCCAGTAGCAGATCTTTACTCTTGGATGCCATGATGAAATCCCTAAATGCTTCCTTGATAAGCTTGCTTTAAAATTCAACAGAGGTTGCCTGCTGTTCCCATCATCCTCTGAATTCAAGCACCTAACCATTCAAACAAACCACTGGGATGCAAGTACTTACAAAATGCTAGCAAATATAATAACCACATAATACTGTTTTGCAAATAAGACCTTTACCTCTGTGATGCATCAGGCAGTACAGCTGATAAAACATAACAAAGATCTGTCAGCGCCAGAAATTGTTTGTGTACAAGGGTAGTTGTCTGACAGCAGGAGATAGGAAATTAATAATCTGACAATAAATCATCTCTTTGGAACGACTGTATGATAGTAAAGGCTAAGTCAAGGGTTTTAAGTATGATCACAACTATTACTGAATCAGCTTCACATCCAACAATATAGAAGTCAATATAGAATCATTAAGTTGTTAATAAAGTCCCACAACCTTGATTTTGAAATAGTTTTTCTTTTTTCTTTACATTGTAAATGCACCACATCTTTTACTTTGGCAGAAATATATATATGTAACATTAATTAAAGATATTTGTGTCCATCAATTTTACATTAAAAGATAAACTTAAAAGGTGCTAAAATAATTTCAGATGTCATATTAACATCCTGAATCAATTCATGTATAAATGAGCATTCCGTACTCTTGCAATCCACATTAAGTGTGAAATAAACAGATAATGGTTCCATTTTGAAACTACATTATTTATTAACCATTGCCATAGTCTTATTGGATTTCACAGCATCCTTTCGAAATTATAGTCATAACCATAACTTAAACAAGTTCATTGGCTACCCAGTTAAGCTGTGACAATACTGAGCAATAATTATAAAATATGACTTCCATCATGACAGCCTTAGATCATCCTTAGAATAAAGCAATTTAGTCATTTGATAATTAATGATTCTTTGTTAAATATGATCTCCTAAGACAAGATCTTCCTGACGGGAAATTACAGAGTTGTATGGTACTCACCACTTGGCCTTGAAGACCTAAGGACACGCCACAATAGACACAACTATGCACAAGTGCTATCTTCAGTTTCTCTTCTCTACATGCCTCAAGATGGTCAGGATATCTGAAGATGAACTTTATCCACAAACGGTTATTCTCTCCTCCTTTATGAATCTTCTGGCATGTGCTCGCAGCATTCAACAAAACTAATCGTTGTGAGCCTCGCAGCTATCTAAACTCACTGAAATGTTAGTGAAGGTATATGCCAGAGTGCCTCATGTGCCAAAAATATCCTGGTGCTAATTGCTCATATGACCTCTGTTTGCTCCGGTCTCTTCCCACAAACCCCCCAGCCTGTCTGTAGAGGGTGTGCAGAGTTGGATGGGCGAAATTAGTGCTGGATCAGCCTGAACTGAGCCGCCCCCAGTCACCCAGAGTCAGCCCGTCAGCACCTTCTCAATCTCCCTTGTGAGCCTCTACAGGATGAGGGGAACAGAAAAGAGGTCTCATCCCTAAATTGAGCAGAGAATGAAAAGTCTGACCATACGCCCCCCCATCCTCAGTGGTCTCAGGTTACACCTGCTGCAGGGTTATCCACAGTGTGCTGCTTCAAATCAGCAGTAACTGATGAGCTTGCTGTCCGGATGCAACCAGAACCCGCATCTGTATCTGCCTTCAGGTTTATCAACTGATGCAGAACTCAGTAATGCAAATTCTGCATTAAAATGTACTTGTGACCCACTAAAGAATTTGTACCATATAAACCAATCATTTCTATTTAATTTAGAGAGAACATCTGTTTCCACGCCTATTAATCTGAACAAAACCTGCTGTTTGATCACCCGAACACAACTGATCTATAAAAACCTAATAAAGACTATTTTTAAAAATAGCCTAGATAGAATTAATAACACAATGCTGACAAACAAAGCCACAATATAATATAATTAATTTTGTTTACATAATATGTGTGTCCACTGGATATATTATTATGCATATATAAATGAATTACAGTATATATTTAGAAAATATTTCCATTCCATTTGCATGCATAAATTTATATTTATATAATATATGAACATAACATTTTTCATAAATATATGCATGCATCTGCGTACTTATATGTACAAAGTAAACATACACAACACACGCAAATACTATGTAAACGGTTATTTTATATGCGATTAATTTTAAGTGGTAACACTTTAACATTGGTTAACAACATGAACTAAGAATGAACAATACTTTTACAGCATTTATATATCTTAGTTCATGTTCATTTCAGCATTTACTAAAGCATATTAAAAAAATATATAAAAAAAAAAATCACAAGATGTTTGTGTTAACATTAGTTAATGCACTGTGAGCTAACATGAATAAACAATTAATAACTGTATTTTCATTAGCTAAAATTAACAAAGATGAATAAATATTGTATCAAATGATAAATCATTTAAACGTAGATTCATGCAGAAACGAGCAGTCAGAGAAGCAAAACCGTGGCTCTGTTTTGGGTGATTTTTGTTGGCGAAATAAAGCACGAGCAGGAAATGTGCTGTCTAAAACGTAAGTCTCTTAATAATAACTTGTTGTTTATTAAAATGTTGCCTAAAATCATTTGTAATCATGCTGACTTTTGGAAGAAAAACGGCACTCTTCGTGCGACATTGACTCTATGAAATGTCATAAATATAGGCTATACATTCTCTGCCTCCATATCTTAAACAACGTGAACACGCACTAGTTTAACTTGTTAACAGATTCATTCAGACTCTGGACTTGCAGCGCTCATGTTTATTTAATGAAATCATAGTCGTCTGAAATTTAATCATCTTTTAATCGTATTCAGCCATATCGCAATTCTTGCCGTCTCCAAATTTAAGACCTCTTGAAGTCATAATTAAGACTTTCTTGTACAACTTAAGACTTTTTTAAGGCCTTAAATTTCATAAACTAAAATTTAGGACTTTTTAAGACCCAGCGGAAACCCTGGATTAACAGAGCATTTATTTGAAATAAACCTTTCTGTAATATTATAGATGTCATTTCATAAATCATAATAATTATAACATTATCTTTTCAGTTGCTTTTATCAAAAGCCACTTACAATTTGGGATAATAAATTACACTTTTGATCCATTTAGTGCACCATCCTAAAATCTAGAATCTATCTATCTTACTGCCCCAAACATTTCAACAGCAATTTAGAAAGATGCTTTTTGCTCCAAATGGTGTAGTTCCAAGCAATTACCTGCAGGGCTTGACATCTTGATATAATATTAAAAGGGGAATTAATCAAAACCAAAATAACAAACAAAAAAATATAAAATGAGAAGGAGAACAATTCTCAGAACAATTACAAAAAGCAGATGGACTTGTTAAAATGCATCACTGCACTAAGCCAAAAGTTAGAGCCAGGACAGACCTTGATGGTCTAATTTCAGTCATGTTAACATTAAAAGCATAGGCAGAAAGAACGAGCAAGAGAAAAATTTGAGATTATCCAAGATTACTTTTTAAGGTATGGGAAAAACACAGGCTGACTCTTTTTTGAATTAAAAAAATTGGATATAAATGATAAATGAGCAAAAGGGAAAAGCCTCTGCAAGCTGTCCATTTAAATCCTGAATAAGAATCGGCCCATTGAAAGGAAACTAATCCCCCCTCTCTGGGGCCGTCCACGTGTGACCTATGAAAGTCAAAGATTCAACAGCATTCCCTGGTGGTTGTCTTGAGCACAGCAGAACGTTACTACATTCCACTCCACAACTCTCATGCTGCTCCGGCCCAGCAGAGGATCATTGATTCCGACAGAAATAACTTCATTCTCTCACTGAAGATATTTCATCCAGGCTTTAATGTGGGCAAGGAGGGAAACTGCTGGAGCTAGTGCTGGGGTCATTTGTCCTGTGATCAATCCTGGCATAGTGAGTTAAGAATGTATGTGGGGGTTAAAGCTGATGGACCTGAGAGAGCTACAAACATAAACTCCATGGCTACAATTAGGCATATAAACTGCCATAATCAGTGTCACCATTACAGCGTGTTCTCGCACGATGAGCATTCAAACTTGATAACGTAAAGATTGATTTAGTATGCAAAATCAAGGCGGTATGTTACGGTTAAAGTGCTAATATTATGAATTTTTATGAACGAGTTCCAAGCCGTTTCATGTAAACATCAAAATGAAAAATTTGCATATTGCCCACCAATCTTTTCGAGTTGGTTCTGACCATTTATCAGAGGGCTTGGAAAAAATTTATCTTTGAACAAATTGTTTGGGAGTCATTGAACAAATAAGGTTAAAATAAATGCATATAAGAATAATAAAGGTGCCATAGAATTCATTGAGAGAATATTTTAAATTGTTCTCTGATATGTACATATAAGGTATGTAGCTTAGGTAAGGGGAAAAAATGACCAGAAATGGTTTTACAGGTCCATTTACAACCCTAGAATTTGACCCTAGAATGAAACAGTCTGTTTTTGTCTTATTTGGAAGGTT
>JAUMHG010000043.1:8486832-8506191 GCA_032359395.1 Enteromius anoplus | reverse complement strand
AATATAGGTTCAAAAAGAAAATAATTATTTTAAATTGTAATAATATTTCACCATATATTAGAGTTTTTACTCTATAAAAAATAAAAATATAAATCTTACAAAATCTTCAAAAAGAATGTTTTTGCAGGACCAACAGGAATTTTGATGCAGGAACATATCCGACTTGTTAAAATCATGGTGGTTACCATATTATACGAACTGGCTGAGATAGATGGATGGATTAATAGGTAATTTTCTGAACCATTTCTCTTGAACAAAACAGGAAGGATCCCTTGCATCCCTGATTTACATTCTGTTTTTACACTGTTTGTACTTGCCAAGAACATCCATTTGACTCCAGTTGTGTGTCTACATCAAACACTTGAGAGCTGTATAAATATTTTAGCACAGAATCCCTTTGGAGTTGGGGGAACTTTTGTCGGCAAGTCTTTTGTTGGTTTGATGCAACATTTTCCCCCCCAAGGATTACTTAAGCTCCAACCGAAGAGACATTGACGAAACAAAGCAAAAATATGATTGTGGCTGAAGTAATATTTGCCACAAAGGCAGCTGCTGAGGGGTTTATTTCTGTTGATTTTTCTGACAAATCATTTAAATTTTCTTACTGGTCTTAATAATGAAGCATTCAGCTAGAAGCATTTCTCCCACTATTCAATACATAAATAATAGGCTAGGTTATTTTGAAAGACACTATTCTAAGACCCCTACAACTCTCGTTCATGTAAAATTTCAACAAAAAATGACATCTGCAGAGGGCACTTTGATATCGTGTCAGCAGTTTTACACAGTCGAGTCCCTTGGCTTTGACTGGCACTTCTTAGAGGCGGTCGAGTTGGTTTGGGAGTAGCAATCTGTGACTGACAGAAATGTAACCCTGGGCACACCAGCACCGTGGGACCTGACCGTGTTCTGTGTTTTGGCCCTAGGCCGCCTGAATAAAACACCATATGCCTCCAACAGAGCACAGCACATGTCCAGCTAATAAGCTTTTTTGAATTAGGGGCTTTCTATAATACCACTTAAAAGGTCTTCCGTCTACTCTGCTTGTCTCACACCTTCAGTAACGGGTGCAGTCCGGCGCAGCTCTGCAGTATTGTACTGCTGATGGTTTCCTCACCACTGCCAGCAGCTCACAAGATGCTGCAAGGTGACTCAGTGTTACTTTTCTCTCTTAGGAGAGGTTCACACAGAGGCAACTGCAGCTAAATCGCTGCATGCAGAATAAAGTGACCTGCAATAGGCGAATCTCAGTATGTCTTCTTACTCTCTCCAATTATAGTTGCGTGCTAAACAGTGTCAGTGTGTCATATGACATTATGTAGCCTACACATCTACGATTCTACGGTTTGTGGAAAGTGAATGCTATTTCTTTTCACACTTTTCAATACCTCATCTCAGTGACGTGACCTCTGTTAGTACTAAATGATTTCTAACCAAACGGAATACAAGGTGCTGTAGACCGCCAGAGCTATTCAGAAAATGCTTAAGGCAATGATTTAAAGGCTTTTTGAATAAAAGCCAGACTCCATTCATTGAACAAAGACACAAATCAAGTTTTTAAAGAATACAAAATATGTCAGTTATGAAAGGCTGACTAAAAACATCCTTAACTAGGACATAATTGCATATTTATCAAATGTCCAGTTGCTTTGCTTTAAAAAGAAAATAACCCTGTACACCAGGGGCCTGTTCCATAAACCAAGATTAGAGTATAAGCCAGGCTTATTTCAGTTAGTCTGACTTATTGCCAGTTAATTTGTATTTAAATAAGTCAGACTATCTGCCATAAGCCTGGCTTATTTGGTAAACTTGTTTTATGGAACAGGCCCCTGGTCACTAGTTTTTAATAAATTATTTTCTATTGCATTGATTAATGAAGACAACACAATTTTGGATTATATTTAGTACCATTAGTACACATTTCAAATGGTGAGTGAACACTGACCTCTGGTGGACAAGATCGTTCGAATCGACTTTTCACTAGTCTTTCTCTGTATATTAAGAGTCACCAGTCCTCACCTATTTTAATAATTTCCTTGGAATAATTGGCATTTTCTTATATACTAATGACACACACCTAATGAGTCAGCTGGCAAACTTTTGGGAGCCATGCATATATTCCTCAAAACAGCAGCTACTCACGAACAAGTACAGGGGGCCTTTTCATAAAACGTTTACCAATGAAGCCAGGCTTATTTCAGTTAGTCTGACTTATTTGGAAACAAATCAGTTTCCAATAAGAAAGACTAACTAAAAAAACATAAACTTGTTTTATAAATAAAGTCCCAGCTACAAAAGAAAAAAAATTTTTTTTTTTTTTTAAATTGTTAAAAATCTTTTTTGTAATTTTGAAATCATTTTAATTCATTTATTCTCAGTTTTTACAGCGTCAATATCAGGTCAAGTCACTTTTATTTATATAGCGCTTTTAACAATACAGATTGTAGCAAAGCACTGAACATTATCAAGTTGGAAAATAGGGATGTTAATGCATAATGACAAGATAAAAAAAAGACGGTCTCTGAAGTCAAGACGACGATAGTCTCTAGAAATCAAGTGTCCCCAACTAAACAAGCCAGAGGCGACAGCAGCAAGGAACCAAAACCCCATCCCAGAGAGAATGGGGAGAAAAACCTTGTGAGAGCCAGGCTTAATTGGGTCCAGTTCTCTTCTGGCCGGAAGACACATTAGATTGTGCAAGGACTTATAGTGTATGTGTGTGCATCTGTATCCGGCAATCTGTCCACGGAGCTCATCTCCATATCACAAATGCATACTGCACGAAATGCTGGCCATAACACTTTTAACGTCTGTAAAATTATAATTTAAACAGAACACGTCTTAAAAGACTTACACAGCTTTAACAACTGCATTAACCATAAAGGAACTTTGTTTGAAAAAAAGTAAATATTCAGATATGATGGATTCTGAATGATAAGTTTACATGACAGAACTCAGACATCTGTAACCGTTGTATTCTACATAATGCAACAGTCTTATAGAAATAACACACACACTTGAATTGATCCAAATATTTTTATTTGTCCAAAAACTGCAGATTTATGCCACCAGTGCAGAAGCTGTGGAGGATTCGCTGTGGATTAAAAACAAAATAAATCAGATAAATCCAGAACAAACATTTTTGAAAGACAGTTTTTTTTTGTATGAAGGGGACTGGCAGTGCTGGCACAATAAAGCCAAACTGCTAATTTACCTCCAAGCTTTATCTAGCACATAAGAAATATCTCATTTCTTACAAGGGAAGAATGGGACAATGAAATGTGCACTACACATTAGTGAAGGACTTTCTTGTAAGGTCATAAAACAAGTCAAACAAACACTCACTACTTCCAGTTGGGGGCAAGTACTCTCCTGGTCTTGTAGTAGCGGGCAAGCCTGTGGATTCTGCTCTCAACCAGAATCAGGCGGAACTTAGCATCCTTGTCCTGCAAGAACACAAATGACAATATGATAAGATGAAACCTATGATGCACTAGACTGATTTGTCCATAAATCTTCAAAAACCCTTATCTGCACTTCAAAGATGCAAGTACATGATCTAAAATAAATGACTGTTTAATTACCTTTCTGTTCCTTTCCAAGTGCTTCCTCACAGCGACAGCCTTCTTGATGAGGTGGTAGAGATCCTCAGGCAGGTCAGGGGCCAGACCTTTGGACTTCAGGATCCTAAGGATCTTGTTGCCGGTGACAAAACGCACCTGAGCAACACCATGGGAATCCCTCAGGATCACACCTAATGAAAAAAAAAAAGAAAAAAAAAAGGCAGGTGATATTAGTTCCATAATGACTAGACAAGTTGTCAAATACAGACAAATATGAAAATGCACAATAGAAAAAAGATGTACAAGCATCTATAAACATTGAGCACATAGATAAAAAAAATAGACAGATGATAATTTTTTATGAAATTATTTTTATACAACTGACCTGACTACATTTGGGAAGATTCATTTAAAATCCATAAGAACTTACCAATTTGTGAGGGAGTCAGACCCTTTTTAGCCAGTTTGAAGATTTGCTCTTTAACATCATCGGATGTCAGCTTGAGCCACTAAAAATACAAAAAAATAAAAATAAAAGAAATAGTTTTAACAGCCTTGAAAATGTAGATTGGCCTCATTTCAACAAAAATCAGAATCAATGGACTTACTGTTGGGACACTTCGTCTATAAGGCAGCGCCGACTGAGACAAGCCCTTGCTAAAAAAAAATAAAGCATTTAATAGTTAAATACATTTTCCATAAATAAACTTTAAATTACAACATCTAAATGTCCGTTATCATTCAGTAAGGCACAATGTAAATATGTTAACTGACAACAGGACACAGACAAAGCGTAAGTACGCGAACAGAAGGGTATTTTAAAACTAAAGTGAACTGGAAATTAGAGTTAACGTTACTATTAAATGTTCTGATAAATGCATAAACATGTAGATGTTCTGATCAGCCCGAACTAATCACCGAACGCATCCGACACACAAACGCAGGTTACGTTAAACTAAGCGACATAATACCAGAAGAACCAGAGTGCACAGATAAATTGTCAGTGTGAACTGATTCAGTGTGTAAAGATCGTTCGTGTGTCCATACTGCGACGCCTCATTCTACATGTGCTGCCATCACGCTACACCGGGGAAGAGAACGTGGGACTCTTATGTACTTCTTAAAACTCCTTTCTAGCGCCAATAGAAAACATATTCCAAGCTCAGCCTACGTTATAAAGAATTAACAGTGTCTTTGTGGTGGTAGTGTGACCTATAGAATGTGTTTTTAGCGTAAAATAAACATTTACCCAGGAGCGTGCATACGACCCATGATGGCGGTTTTAGAGCGAGGAAGAGAAAGACCGAGCCGAGGCCGAGAGGAAGTGAAGTATGGAGACGGAAGTGATGTCAAAAATCACTTCCTGTCTGTCCGTTGATTTGGATCTTTTAAGTCTTTTTCTTTAAACATTCTGGGTTTGATCCAGGTTCTTTGCCATAAAATCATATTGTAATATTTTCATTAGGCCTATATTATGGGTTTTTGTTTTTATTGTCTGTTTTTCATCATTTTGTTTATTACTGTCATCCTATTATACGTGTTGTTGCTTTATCGTTTAATAAAAAATACACTTTTATTTTCATATCCACCGGTTGGTGGCGCTATGAGAAAAGGCCTACTACTATAAGCATGCTTTAGAAACGGAGCAAGCGCATAGAACAGTACCAACCAACAGTGTTATACAATGGGCGGAGCTTAGCGGCCCTGCAAATAATAATTATCTTATTTAGAACTTTTCAGTGTATACTTATCTATTAAAGCTTCTTATTGTAATTATGTGGGTTTTAATTACTATCCAAATATCTATTATTATTATTATACTTATTATTTTTATCCAAACACACGCGCATAGTAACACCTGTTACCCGTTACATTTTTCAGCGCTGGTTAAGATGAACCAATCACAGGCGTTGGTGATGAATAAATAATAATTGTTAAATATTTTGTATAGATGTTACTCGGAAAATGTCCTGTTCGTATAAAATGATTTATAACTAATTTATAAATAATTTAAACTATCATACTTCAAGTGTACAAATGGTTTAAAATGAAATATCACGAGATCTCAACGGAAGATTCACTTTCTGGGCCCCCACGCGCCCCCTCCCGTTAGCCTTCTATCTGTGTCATACGAAACAATATCACAAAACTCCAGTATGCAGGTTGAGCGTCGTACTTGATCTACGTGGACGAGCTCTCTGCCTCCTCCTGCTGCTCTGCTCTGTTAGCTCGCTAGCTGTTCTGAATCCGCCTCAGTTAGTCATCATCATCAGTCCAAGATAGCGGACAGTCAGGAAGCCAGCGGTAATGAAAGGAAGCAGAAAACACCCGAGATAGCTCGATAGAAATCAATCTGACACCGTAAGTGCCACTATTTAATTGCGAATTGCCTTAACCCAAATACGGCATCCACAATTCAACTTTTCATAAATAAAATGTCCAGCGAGATCCGCTCTAACGTCTGGCATAGACTTCACTGTCAAGTGGAAGCTAATGAAATTAGCCTCTATGTTCCGAGATCAGACCTTTTCGAAGCACTTTTATGTAATGCAACATGTCTTGCCATACAAAACCATGTTACGTATATTTTGAGCGTCACTTTAATATAGTCTCCCGCTTACTGCCTGTTAATGTTGTTCATCCTTAGTAACGGGTTTATTGGAGAGCGGATCTACCAATCATTGGCCCATTAGTGTCTAATGTCCCTACCTAACGTTAGACCCCTATTCGAATTGTGATGTCAGAAAAAAAACACCATTTCGATTGAATCTTCAGCTTTGCAAGTAATTCCCAAATATGGTAGTCGGCTCACTAGGGTTTGCCACATAACCAGTCAGTATCGCTATCTAAAATCCGTCTAATGTTTCATCTATACGTGTGCTGATTTTTCCAGATGTCCTATTTAAAGGATATCCTCACCAGTTGCCTTGTGTTGGCCAGTGTGATGTCCTGGGCCAAGGCAGTGCCAATAAGCATAGATAAAACTAAGGTGAAGCTCCCAGAGGAAACAGTCAAAGAGCCTCCCCAGAGTGTGGTAAGATATATTTGATCAGCTAATTACATAACAAGCTTCGGATGCAAATTATAGTAAGTAGTCTTAAGTAGCATAAATGTTCATGATTATTTGTGTGGCAACAAGCTCACAATTCTGAAAGCATTTAGTTTTTCTTAAAGAAAAAAGTACATATCATGAATATTTCTAGGACACTGGACTACATTATGACCGCTATCTCAGGGAAGTTATCGATTTCCTTGAAAAAGATCAACATTTTAGAGATAAGCTTCACAACACAGACATGGAAGACATAAAGGTAAGAAACAGCATGGCTTTATTTGTGTTGTGTTGTACAATGCAAAGGTCACACAAAGCTAATCTGTTTGTTCCCGCTGATTTCAGCAAGGGAAGTTGGCTAAAGAGCTCGACTTTGTCAGCCACCACGTGAGAACCAAGCTGGATGAACTTAAAAGGCAAGAAGTCAGCCGCCTCAGAACCCTGATCAAAGCCAAGCAAGATATTGAAGGAGGGAATGGTAAGAATGGCTGGAAAATTAATAACTACCGTTTAATAAGTGCTTGTGGCAGGTTTAACTGCATATTAATTAATAAACACAGTGAAAACCAAATGGCCTTCTCTGGACACTGTTCTCTCTCATGTTTATCAGATATTGCAGTAGATCACCAGGCATTGCTAAAACAATTTGAATATCTCAACCACATGAACCCACACACATTTGAAGTTGAGGATCTGGACAGACTCATCAAATCGGTACGTCGTTACTTAAACACTTTCTATCATATTTCATTTCATTCTGTGGCTGCCAAATATATTTAGAATACACTTCTTATTATAAAAAAGGTAGACCTATATAATAATAGTACATGTCCATCACTTAGTAGATAAAAGGTTTTTAAAAAATCGTTTGACAGTGATTTTAGAAAAATACACAAAAAAAACGTTTTTAATGACCTAGAAATTACAATTTAAAAAAAAGTTTTTTGATGAAAGAGGGACCTAATATAACTCAACACTAAAAATAAAGCATTAGTCTCAACTGGTTTTTGAGCTGCATGTCATACGTTTTGTTTTAAATCCAAGAAACATCTCAGGGCCATTTTCTTTTGTTTCACGTTGATAAGATAACTGAAGTAGAAAAAGCATGGCGAGCAAATTATATACCAGTCATACTTATGATCTTGTAATATAGGCTACAAAAGATCTGGAGAACTATGACAAGGAACGGCATGAAGAATTTAAAAGGTATGAAATGATGAAAGAGCATGAGAGACAGGAACACCTGAAGACACTTGATGAGGAGGGCCGGAGGAAAGAAGAGGAACACTATGAGGAGATGAAGAAGAAACATGCTGATCACCCTAAAGTCAATCACCCCGTAAGTCGCCACATATTAACTTATATCCTGCCGTTTGTGATTTCATTGAGAATATGCTCATGTTTTGTGGATGTTCTTTTATGTAGGGTAGCAAGGATCAGCTGAAAGAAGTGTGGGAAGAGGCTGATGGCCTGGACCCAGAAGATTTTGACCCCAAAACATTCTTCAATCTGCATGGTAAAATATTTGTAATGGTTTAGATGAATCCTGCATCTGAGAATGCTAAAATTACATACTGAATATTGCTCTTTTTTTTCCCTTTTTTTTTTTTGAATTGCAGACACAAACGGAGATGGATTCTTTGATGAACAAGAGCTGGAAGCCCTGTTCACAAAAGAGGTACACCGTGTAATTATAACAGTTGCATTATTCACTGCAGAATTAAAAAATTAAACACATATAGTAATTGTGGTTATAACATGCTTTGCCATTATATAATAGCACATTTAAAGGCTTTTATTGTGTATTTAGCTGGAGAAGATCTATGATCCAACTAATGAAGAAGATGACATGGTTGAAATGGAAGAGGAGAGGCTGCGAATGAGAGAACACGTCATGAATGAGGTTACATGATCTCCAGATCTCTGTATGTCTTGGCAACTTCAAGAAGATGGACAAATCATTTTTCTAAAGCTGTAATCTTCTGACGTTTACAGGTTGACACTAATAAAGACAGATTGGTGTCCTTAGATGAGTTTCTGATTGCCACGAGGAAGAAAGAGTTTCTTGAACCAGACAGCTGGGAAGTGAGTACAGTCACATGCTTAACAGATATTTAGACCATTGCTTAATACCCGCTAATTCAAGCTTTCATGTTGGAAGATTACCTAATGGCTTAGTCCTTTAATTAATATTGGACAACTGAATAATTATCTTGGATGACCCCAGACTCTAGAACAGAACCAGGCATATACCGAGGAAGAGATGAGAGAGTTTGAGGAGCAGTTGGCCAGGCAGGAGGAAGACTTAAATCTGAAAGCAGCTGACCTTCAGAAGCAGAGAGAGGATCTGGAGCGGCAGCAGGAGCAGCTCAATGCTCAGAAAATAGAACTGCAGCAGGTGACTCAACTGATTTGTTTCATACCTGCTCATTGAATAAAAAAGGAGAGCTGTTTGAAACGAGTAAATGAAAAAAAAAAACCCTGTTCTGTGCATCTTCCTTACAAGGCCGTGGATCATATGGAGCAGTTAAAAACCCAGAAGGTTCCACCTCCACCTGAGATGCAATGTAAGTGATACTTTCACTTCAGACATATAACCAGATACATGCGAAGGTTACACTGGCTAGCTATTCTTACACTGGGTTTGGTTTTAAACGTGAGATCCATTGACATGTTATTCTAGGTTAACAGTATTGTGAAGACGGATAAAGAAACATTATTGTATGCAGTGGGTTAACATGGTTTCCAATGTCGTGGCTACGTGTTGTTTAAGCATATAAATAATATTAAAAACAGTCACACCATTATTCTAAAACATGCTTAAATTTAAACCATTTAAATTAAACAAGACACATGTATTTTAGTAGTGAAATTTCTGACCAATTTAAACATTACATTTCAGTCTACCACCTTATTTTAAAAGCAACATTTTTGGCAAATATACTTAAAGTGAAACATTTAAATGTAACTCATTTCCAATCTAACATTCTTTGCAAATGCACCGGAGTTGTAAACATTCAATTTAAGTGCAACCTGTTTATTTTTAGCAATAATGCAAAACACTTTAAATTTCTTGTAACAGTGGAAGGGAATGCTATCCCTGAGTCACAAGGACATGACCAGCCTCCCGTGCCCCCTGAGCACCAACCTCTGCCCCCGGGACACCAAGATATCCCTCTAGAACAACAACACCATGATGTACCCCAAAATCAGCAGGGTCTAGGACAGGAACACCAAATGATATCACAAGAAAACCAGCCACTGCCTCCAGGACACAACAGCCCACTCCAAGATTCTTCACAGATGCCCCTTGACCACAACAATGTGCCATAGAGCGGTCATATGGTTTTTCCTGTGTGATCGTGTGGAAAACTGACCTAGCGCCAGAGACTTCAACAAACAGTACCTCCTGCCCAGTCAGTATTTACCTGCATTTGTGTGCTGCGGTTTTAACTAGTACAAAATCGGCTGGTTTTGTAAGCATAATGCATTTAATGCAGACTCTGCAGTTTGATATAAGTGTGTTTGAGTTCTTTTTTGTTATTGAAAATATCTTTTTCATATGTTGTGGATATTTTGTTTTCCAGTACAGTGGATTGGATGCGTGTACGCTTTTATTTTGCACATTTACTTTTTTTTTTTAGAAATTTGAATGGCCATGAAAAGCTACTTTAAACCTAGTTGTGTGGTATCAGAATCTTGTTGAATTGTACTGGTTGTTTTTAATTGATTAGGGCTACTCTGGAGTTTAAATGTTGGAGCTTTGAGAGTAAGGTCAATAAAAAAAAATCTATTTGAAAAAAGTTTCAGACATGCAGTCGCTTAGGGTTAATGAATAGTGCAACTTCAGTACAAATTAAGCTCAATCAAAGCAAAGGAAAAAAAGTTACGGGGAGGAATATGAATATGCAATGATAGTGAATGTGGACCATTTCCTAAGGATTTAAAAAATAAAAAATGTGAAGCATTTACCAATAATTTTACAAATACACTTACAATTCTGTAAAAGTTATACAATTGTAAATAACTTTACACAAAAAAAATGGAAGATGCAATTCAACACACTATTGCTTCAATCATCAATATTATTGAAACTTGTACTAATTAAGAATTGTTTTGGTGCTAATTAACATGATGCCACAAGTACTGTCTCCTGAGCACAACTTGTCATTACAAGTTTCCTGTTAAGCTATATATTTAACTCATCAAAAATAACTTTTGATCATCATATCAATCAATAAAAAAAAAATCTCAAAAAAACTATACTTTAAGAATTTTAGATATTAAATGCACAAAGTTTATTATGGCTTCAAAGAGGAGTCGTTCTGTTCTAACGCCTAATGTGTATGAATAACTTTTAAAGTGTCTTGTCCTTCAAAAATCATTTATTGGTTAGCATTAATTCGAATCAACATTGATTGGAAGAAATACAATGAAGCAGTCATTCAGCCACATACAGTACAATGCATTTCCTGTAAACCATTTGGCTGAGCCAAAAAAGAGAGAGAAAAACCACATGTTACAATACAGTACGTACAAGTCCATTTTTCACATTCACTTAACAGTTCGTTTGGCCAAAAACTAAGTGCCTTTGGTATACGGTGTACTTCACATTCATAATCTAGCGGCCATTCCCAGCTACTAAGTCGTCATTCCACCAAGCTCAATTAAAATCCAGACACCCATAATCAAAGGCACGTGATCTGTCTCAAATGTGTAAAGGCTGTGCAAAAGCGTATGATTGAGAGAAAGCTTTGAGAGCTCTGAGCAATTACAGTGCTGGGAGTGCTATTGTCTCATTGATACTTTGTTTTTCCAGAAACCATTGGTTGTGTCCTTACTTGCTAAGATGCGGTCATCTAACTACATGGTCTGGAGTGGCACGGCTCGTGTTTGAGAGTCCAAACAGGTGGAGGAGATAAAAGGGTGCAACAGGGCTGATAATGGCTAAAGGACTGGGTTTAGCTGGTCTGTTGGGCAGTCATGGGACCCATTCCTCTGCTGGACCGATACGATCCCCCTCGTCCTGAAACCCAAATACATCAGAAAATCAATGTGGAGTTAAATAGTTTAATGGCATTCAATTATGTTTTTAGGGCCATTTACAATGAGCACTTGCCACGCTTTTTTTAAATGGCATTCTGTTCATAAAGCACCCATGAAATACGCAAACCATCAAATGTCAGCAGCAACATTATTCTCAATAGGATTCTCTGAAATAGACATAACAGCAAGTATTCGTTTTATGTTTTCTTTTAGCTTCCCTAAAATGATGCACATTCAAGATAATGTACGTCACAAGATGATTTAACAGCATAGTTTGCTCCAAAATATAGCAATTTTTTGCAGTATAATTTGTGCCATTGCAATTCTCCACAATCACCCTCATATCATTCCAAACCCAGATGTTTGGTCCAGATGTTACTGCACCTCTTAACGCAAGTGATCAAAAAATAAATATACCAGTTTATACAACTTAGTAAGCTTTGTATTTTAGTCATGATCACAATTGACTACTGTACATAAAGAAGTGGCAACATGGTAAAAAATACAGGTTTGGAAAAAATTTTGTAAGCTAGTTTTTGGCTTGACAGAAGCAGGAAAAGCAGTGCATTGGCTACGGATTGATCTGGAACAGCGTCATAGATCACGGAGGAAACCTTATGACCATTTTGTTGCATTAGTGCTTCGCACCTAATTAAAAGAAACTCTTGATCTTGTTGGAAAGCAGGAGGCAGAAAAGCAAACAGCAGAAAAAAACGGACCGATAAGCGGACCAATCACCTGCCTTCCCTTTAGAAGACTAGAGGAAACAAAGTCAACCTTCAACACTTTAGTAGACAAAAGGGTCACAGGACAGGTGAGAGGATTTTCGAGCATGGAGAGCAAAAAGAAAGCAGCGGCAGACAAGCAGGTAATGCAACACATCTTTATTGAAACATTCTCTCAAGGAGTGACATGAGCATACAAAGGGCAGGACAGCTGAGAAAAAAAAATTAAAACTCTTCAAATGAAATGGGGTGAACAAAAAAAATTAAAAACAAACAATGCCTTCAGTACCCTATACACAGGCAAGAACCAAGTATGGGAAGGGGGGGGAGGGGACAGGCCAACAAATATCAAAAACACTCCTATGGTTTGAAACCGACAGTGGCAGTTATCTTTTTGCATTTTATTTTATAAAAAAAATAAATTAATGAAAATCTTTCAAGTTTACAGGAATATCTATGTTTTAAACACGACCTGGCTGAAAAATCACAACACTGACAGTTTCAGCTCTCCATTGTGTTTCTGTAAAACACATTAGTATATTAAAACGTTCAAAGTGGGCTTACTTGAACCAATAAGCCAAAAAAACAAAAGCAAAACAAAACCACTGATAGGAGTAAAAATATGGGCTGGGGGGGGGGGGGGGGTATACATTCTCAATAAATGAATGTTCAAAGTGGCCAAAAAGAAACAAGTCTTCCCAAAAAGTTTAGGATCGCATCGCTTGAGCATTACCTCGAGAGCAACCTCGAGGTCCCTGGGTAGCTCCTCGCTTGAAGCTTTGCTGATATCCATCCTGAAAAGAAAACACACAAGACTTTAAAACATACTCTATTACGGTAACACGTACAGTATTTGTTTTCCTGAATTTACCCGTTGGTAGGTGTTGTTGGAATAATCTCGCGGAGTGCTGAACTGAGTTTGACCGTATCCAGTGTTTGGAGTGTTGGGGAATGGAGCCCGATACCCATCATATCCACCTTAACATTGTAAATAAAAATAAAAACCTGTGATATTTACATTGGATATTTTCAGATTTTACATAGGATGTTAGACTAGCCCGTCTCGTCTCACCTCTAAATCCATTTGATGGTCCACGGTAGCCGTTCAAAGCGCCTCTGGGATTTCTGGGTCCAGCTCGTGGCATTGCTCTGTTGCTGTAAAAAGACTGACCCGGCCGCCCAAAGCCTGCGCCCTGCCCCGAGGACTGCGGAGATGCAGACGGAATACCTTGGTCTTGAGAATGGAAAGGGCCAACTACAAAGAAAAAAAACAACATTTGTTATAAAAGTTTACACTTTTAAAAGCTATTGTAGCAGCAATTCTCTTACCAGATTGGAGGGCTTCTTGAGGCATTTCCTGCTGCTCAGCTGGAAGGGTGCCTTGTGCACTGAAGCCTTGACCGTAGTTACTCTGATACTGACTGGAAATCTTCTGAGAGTCCATCTCACTGGTTGGAGGAACTGGAGCGTTCATATTGAATACCTAATGGAGGAGGAAAACACATGTAAGCATATCCAAAACTATATGTAGGAAGCAGATAGGTATAGACAAACAGAATTTACACAGAGATATAAATACAAATACTCATTTGGTGAACTAGTTGATGCTTTACTAAACGTCCTTTAGAATGTTCTCTGACTGACAGTAACTGCTCATCCATAAGTGATATACAACAGACTTCAACATGAAAAACTCATATCCTTTTAAACAAGACAAGCCTGTTAAGGGCCATTCACACAGAATGCATTCTTGCATTTAAAAACGCTGGATGTGGGGCAGTGGAAAGAAATAAGCCTGTGGTCTGAAGTTGTGGGGTTTTGTCTTTTTACTTCCTTTTTTAGAATCATGTGTGAGACATTGCAAAAGATGCAAGATGGGAGCAAAACATTCAAATGTGTCTGTGTAACACTGAAAAAACAGTGTAATGCAATGCAAAAATGTGGTCTTTGTGAACGGCCCATTACACAGCATGAAAAACAAAACAGAAGCAGAATGGAGAGACAAACTCTGAGGGGTGAGTTTGGAGAGGGTGAGGTAGACAGGTTGAGGCCTACCGCTTGCATGGACTGGAATGGAGCTGCATTAACGTTGATGCCACCGTGAAGGGGTTTGGAGACAGGCTGAAACACCTGGGGCTGAGAGGAAGGGGTGGGGGTCTGCTCAGACGACAGGGGCATGGAGACCTAGGGTATATATCCTACATCACTCACATATCTAAGCCATAGCGTACACACAGCATCTGCCAAACCACCACGGTGTGCGCTGTTACCTGCAGCGGGTCAATGGAGTCCGTCTGTGGTCGGGGTTCAGAGTTATGAGGGGGCTGATAGAGAGGGGGTGTGGAGGAGTAGGCCTCCTTTGGAGGCGAGACCATCTGGACCTGGAAGGCCAAACAGAGTTTTAGGAAAGCCATTTCAGACCGAAACCACTTGAAAGGATGTTTCAGCTAATTGAACTTACTTGTGAGGGTTCAGGTTGCACAGAAAGAGCATTGTGTTGGGGTAGTCGGGATTCTGTGTGAGAAAAAAAATAATAAAATAAAATAAAAAAACCACACACATTCAAACATAACATTTTGGGATATTACTGGCAGGAAATGTAGCAGTACACAGATTGTTCTAATGTTACTAAAGGCGAACATTCTTTAAAACAAGTATAAATTGCTTTAAGCTAAAATAAAATAAGATTAAAACCTCAATTATTGGAAATGTTGCTTTGACAACTTAGGCTGGCCACACACCCGATGATTTTCTAATCTTGACCAATTTTAAAACCATGGGATACCACAGACGTGAAGACATGAGTCATGTTCTTTCTTAGTACTCTGCTTTTGTGGCTACCAAGTTTCAACTATAGAAGCATGCAACATCCAGTAGGTGATGTTTACTTGGTCTGCCTCTGACATGATACTTGTGATGGCCAATGAGAGCAAGTAGGAGTGATCTTTATGACTTGAGTTCAGGGAAGCTCTCTCTCGATCATAAACATAAATGACAACACACAATAGAGGATGTTTTGTATTTTTAGTTACAAGCCTTGAATTGGGCCACACCCCCTGATTCCGGGATTCCCTCTGCATCAAAAATAATACGGCTTTAATATTTTTATCTTCATTGAGGGATGGTGCTCGCGAATACGGAACTTGACGTATTTCCTCCTTTTGCGGGCACTCTTCGTCCACATTTCTTGCAAACTGGATATCCATCTTCAAGGACAACCCCGCGATCATTTTTCGGATACCCAAAATATTTCCATACTGCAGATTTGAATTAGTTTTCCGGCGGGAGATTAGAATTTGCAGCTTCTGTATCGGACCTTTTCTCCGCTGTGCAGGTATGGGTGGAGTCTAAGCAGTCAAGCGAAAACAAGTTGTATAAACACTGCAGGGCGGGTGAGATTTGGTTTCATTTATTTATTTATTTTTTAACTGGTTATAAGCAAATGTGCACGATATGATAATCGTACATGTCAATATCACTATAAACCGCCATACCGTTACAACCCTAGTTGCAGTGTAATTAAACATTTAAGTACTGAGTAATATTAATTAACTACATGTACTTACATGTTCTTCCTAACCTTTAACAATATAGTAACGCGTAAAAGACCCCTTAAAATAAAGTGTTACCATAAATGCGTCGTTCATAAAAAGCCTTGTTCAGACTGAACCCAAACCTGATTTTGTGCATATCCGGATGAAATCCACAAAGTGCATCGCAAAGGTGTTTATATCTGATTTGTGCGTCTATATACTCGAAATGAGAGTTGGTTTCCATGGCAATGCAGTTGCATTGTATGCCAATGCTAAAACCCAACAATAACAGCAATACAGAAGATGTTGGGTGCATCTTAGTCAGTTCCATTATAGTAGTAGTCAGGGCACTGATCAGGGAGTCAAGGGGCGGTCTTTAATTGCAAATTGTTCCAGTGCACTAAAAAATTTGCTCCCTGGAAAAAAAAAAAGAAAAAAAAAGAACGCGCCATAAAATTAGGGAGCATCGTCACTCACTGTGACCCTTACTGGAAATAACGTCACATTTCACAAGCTCGGGAGCCAAGTAGCTGATTGAGACGCACACATTGTCTAAAAACAGGACATGTTGCCGTCATACTGGATTATTATTTTATTATTATGGATTTTGTCTTGTGAGGCATCAGCTGAAACACAGTAAGTTTGAATGCTTTATTCTGAGCTGCCGTCTCTGCTGGTTTCAAAACTCAAAAAATATATGGTCTTACCCCACTTGCCTTGCAGTTCACAACAGCACAAACCAGGCCTTAAATCGCACAATACATGTACATAATCTTTTGGTGATGCAATATATTGGGCATTATATTTACATTTATATAAAACAAAACAAAACCTTAACCTTAATTCTTGTCTTCTGTAGCTTCTAGTACATTACGCTGTGTAATTATGAAGTGCTTGTTAAAATTTTTAACGAAAGATTTAAAAAAAAATATATCTAAATGGAAAAAGCTCCATAAACATTCTTGGTGCATTTGTCTTTTTTCTACTTGTAAGAAAAGGTATCTAATATTTTTGATAGATGATAATTGTTTGTCGTCAATTGAAAGTGTGAAGGCCTTCTTGCATTATTATGTTACATTATCTTTGTAATTTTCAGACCATTTTATGCCACTGAATGTATAATCATATCCCTCATCGCAATTAGATACGGGGCAATATATATTGCACAACAAAAAGTTGTTATCGTGACAGGCCTAGCACAAACCTGTTTCTGCATAGGCTTTCATTATATTTTCTGGAAAAACATATAACGTGTTTACGTTTTACGTTATTATTATTATTTTTTTTTGAGCAACTATTAAAATCTGTATACCAACCTGGTGGACAGACCATCTGCGCAGGTTTCATGGGCTGCGCTGACACAATAGCAGGATCTAGAGGTGGTCCCTCAAACTCTAGCATGGAGTCCTATGTTACATTACAGGCGAGTTAGAAAAGACCTCTTCAACTCTTGAAGTGTAACGAAAAGACAAACTCCATTTTTTTTTTTTTTTACCTGCATGAAGTTGAAAGTACCCTGCATTTGAGCCATGAGATCTTGGACTGCCTGCTTTCGGACCACAGGATCTGTTGCAGGGGGAGGGAGAACGGTGTTCAGTGTGTGTGGTTCTGAGCTGACCAGAGCCGGGCTCATGGCTGCCGGTGGCTGCTGTGGTTGCTGCAGGGCAGTAACTGCCTAAAAAAAAAGCAATGATCACAGTGTAAACACCATGTGGTCAAAGGTTGCTAACAATTCTGGTGCTTTCTTTGACAGGTCAAGTCTACTATACCTGAGAACTTGTGTTCCACTCTGCTCCTTGTTCTTTGTCACTGCTGCTGTAAGAGGTTTCTGGAATGAACTGTCTGTTTACAAACTATAAGAAATAAGAAGTGCAGGTCATTAGGAACATGACTAAAGTTGTAGTTTCGAGATTGTTTTCTAGCCTACAAAACCAGGATTTACGTAAAGCATGCACATAAAACAAGGCTTTTAAAACTGCACTTTACAACAGTCTAAACTCCATTTTTAAAACCCTAGGTAGAGGAATGTTTCACACTCGTAATTTAGAAGCGGGTTACGAATGTTTCAGACACTAGCATTTCTCAGCTCTGTCAAAATGAAACTCCCATGCATTGTCAAAATAAAAGTTTGGAATGATTTGGCCAAACATACAAACAAAAAAACAAAAAACTGCAGTGTAAAAAAATGTAGCAAGAAAACCTAGAATTCCGTTCTCATGGGGTTTAGAATGACCCAGATTGATTATTTCAAGGATGAAAAGCCCTGAAGCTTGGTAATATCAATTCACACCTCTGTTGCTTCAACCTCAATAGTTTCTGTGTATTCTTGAGCAGTTCCCTCTGTGAAAAGACAAGAACATCGATGTGGGCTGTCAGCTGTGTGAGGAAGCGTTTCTTTGCTCTGAAATTTGATGGCTTTGTTTTTACCTGGCTCAGTGGGGCGTTCCTCGCTCTCGGAACACTCTGCTGCTGCGGTCCCCGTCTCCTCTTCACACACTCCATTCTGATGTGTTTGATCACGATCAAAGTATCCACTTAGCAGCATCTTGTCCAAGCTTTCCTTAAGGGCTTTATCTGTTCAAGACACACAAAAAAAGGTTAAGCAAGGTCTGCTGGCAGCTGTTAAATACACCAATTGAACTCAAAATCCATTTTTCTTCACTGCAGGTAACTTCAATTTAGCCCACAAAAACTGCAACAATATCAGCAAACATCTGCTGAATCTGCACAATTTGA
The DNA here is from genome assembly GCA_032359395.1 of Enteromius anoplus. NCBI lineage: Eukaryota > Metazoa > Chordata > Actinopteri > Cypriniformes > Cyprinidae > Enteromius > Enteromius anoplus. The sequence continues at coordinate 8,487,536 of JAUMHG010000043.1, read as the reverse complement.
TACTATCATGATTCCCACCCTCTCTGCAGGAATACGCAGGCAGACCCTGTCCATCATTAAAACCTCCCGCAGAGCTTTGTGCAGACCACTGGCTGCCTGCCCAGCTGCTGACATGGGTCACAAGTCAGCACGAAGCTTTGCTGACCCTCATGGGGCTGTAACAGAGAACAGCTTTCAAAAGCCATGGCAAGTGCCACCATTCATAGAGAGGCCAAGCGAGGAATGCCCCAATTGGTATTCAGACCCACTGGAGAGCAAATATTGGTTCGATTATACAGTCAGGATTGCTCAAAACCATTCCGACAATTGTAAACTCAATTTAAAAAAGAAATCTGATAAAAATCTCGACAAGCAGTGACTTGCACAAACTCAAGGATCTTACAAAACTGAACCTCAAACTCACTCTTGCGTTATCAAGAATCAGATTCACCGAAGCTATGAATAGTTCAAGATCACAACCGACTGCCTCACAGAATTGGAAAACATTTTTGGATCATGTTCGAAATAAAGCAGAGACCTTTAATGGCATGCCAATCCACACATTCCTAAAATGTACTTCAATCAATTGCCACCCAAGTCTTGGACATTTTTAAAATTGTAAAATAAAAAATATATATAATAGTAATAATAACTAGATAAAAAAGTTTGAGAACAAACTTTAAGTTGGCTTGAAAAAGCCTAGCTAGAAAGTTAGTTAGTTGGAT
>JAUMHG010000043.1:8461668-8477097 GCA_032359395.1 Enteromius anoplus | reverse complement strand
CCTCTGGCCGGACGCCCAGCACCTAATTTCCAGTTCAATTTAAACACATTTGAGATTGTGTAAGGTCTTATAGTGTATAGTGTACATTAGTGCTGTCAATTAATCTATAAAATATTTTCAAAGTATATGCAGAATGTGTGTGTCTTTATATATTCGTAATAAATATAGACAGTACAAACACATATTCAGCTTTACCCGAAAATGACATTTTCAAAAAATAATAAAACTAAAAACAGCTATTTTAAATTGTAGTAATATTTCAAAATATTACTGTTTTACTTTTTTGATCAATTAAATGAAGCCTTGAAAAATGAAAATTCATACACATTACTGGTCAGAGGGTTTAGTAGAATTATGATTTATAATGTTTTTGGAAGTCTCTTATGTTCACCAAGGTTGCATTTGTTTGATAAAATAGCGCAAAAAGAGTAATAAAAACATCACTTTGTGTCTGACACACAGGCTTCCAGCTGTTGTTACTGCTTCACATATTATGAATTCTGGTGTGGTGAGCTGCTGAAGAGTTGTGGAGCCGATCCATGCTGGAGATGTGAGTCAATTAAGTGTGTGCACATGTGCTCACCTCCTCCTCTCTACCACACCTCTCTTCTGAGAGAAAGAGCTGCAGAGACCCTCACTCCCTCACTCACTCACTCATTCCTCCCTGGCTCTATCTCTCAGTTACTGAAGCTGATCTTCTTCCTTTGAAGGAGTCTCTCAGGACTGAGACTGACAGAAAGCAGACTACTATTTCTGTTAGGCCGTGGAGTTACAGAAGCAGTGTATCCGTCTCCTGCAACCGGGAGAGAGCAAGCGAAAGCATCTCGATTCATCACTGCAAATAAGTCCATTTAGCATCTACCTAACAATAAAATATATTGCTTTGCATATTATTTAGTATCAGTGCTTATTTAATGTTCAAACATACCAAAATGCACACGTTTTCCGGGTATAACCTAGTCAGAAGCCAATGTTAGACAAGCTGCTCTAATCTTCAAATGATTCAAGCAGAATCAAGAACGAGGTTTGTTTATTTGTTTGAATGATTCACTGAAAACATTTCAACTCAGAGGAGAAACAACCTTTGACCTTGGATCCTTTTCTTTTGTGTAGCGTGACTGGCTGTAGTTTGGACTAAAATGCACTTGGCGCTCAGACGTGAGGTGATATTGCATCTACTCTGAGGGGTTATGCACTTAACAGCGCTTGTTGCTGTACAGAATTCACACAAACTTGATCTTATCTCCCAGTACGAAACCTGAGCACACCCGTCAGGCTGCTATAACTGAGGGCATTCTGGGAACTCCTGGGACACTCTTTCTTGGGCGAGGAGCTTCCCAGATGTCTAGAGCCAAGTGACATCACTTGAGCTGGGTTTTCACAGTCAGCTGTCACTCACAATGCAATGTCCTTTAAAGGTTGGATTAAAGACTAATATCAGCTGCAAACTTCTATATCACTGTGGAAAAAAGTTTGAATTTAGTTATAATTTTGTGGGGAAAGAATCAGCAAATACATATAATCAAATAAATAAATTATATATATATATATATAGATATAGATAGATAGCAGCTATAGCAGCCCCTGCAGTAATGCTGGAAATGCTATGAATATTATATATTGCAATAATAACAACAACAAAAACAATTGCGCATTATGTGCATATGTTTTGGGGCTAAAAACATAAAAAATAAAATAAAATAAAAATGTTTTTTTTTGTTTTGTTTAACTCCTTTTTTCATCTTACTGTCTTCAAAGTATCTGTAAAATAAGAGTGATCAATGTGTAAACATCAAAACAGTCATTTATCAAGTGTAGAACTCATTTGTAATCAAAAAGTTTAGGGCCAGTGAGATTTTAGATGGGGAAAAAAGCCAGACATAAGGATCTATGCTTGAGAGGACAGGATAAGTCAAAATAAAAGTTGTTAACAAAAGGACTTCTTTAAAGCATTGGAGAATTTCATCAAACTCTTTCCACTCTACAGAGAAACAGATGGCGTCCGCCATGTTTACTCTGAATTCAGATGAAAATCAGTTTAGATGGAAATCTAAACCCAAACTTGGAGCAGAATCGTTTGCACTACAGGTCCATGTTTGTCTTTAGGCTTTATGGAGGGTTTTAAGCTCCCACTGTTACCTAGGGTGAAATCTATCCATATTGGAAAAGCAAAATAGGAACTGATGAAGAGATAACAGAAATGGACATTTCATCCAAACAACATAAACTGGAAACATGTTTGGATGTCTCCTCCTTCCTGCTGAATGTGATGGTATCGGCCAATCACAATTACGTCAGGATGAGCATTCAGCCAAAATTCCGATCTATCTTTGTAACAGGACCAAGGAGAAAAGGGGAAATGGATGAATTTGGAATGGAATGAAATCAATGCAAGGCTGTATAAAAATGAATCCACTTTGCAGTGACAGTGGATCAAGGTTTTGCTGGTTAGTGTGGTCCAGTCAGCCCCCGCTGGTACATGCTGTAACTACAGCACTATTGAGACAAATAAAAATCATTTGCCTTCGATGACCATTCTCATAACTCTGGACTGTGCAGTTTTAGATTTAAAAAGAGCCAACAGTTTAGTATGTTTTTTGAGCAATCTGATTTTGCTGTGTCCTCATAGGCCATGTTCATGTTGTATGTTGTGTCATTATAAACATGTGTCATCTTTAACCCCAAAAACGTATACAGACACACGAAGTATACTCATCAAAAGATTTCTTAAATATCTTTAAAAAAAAAAGATGCAGTAAAATAATGGACTGCCTGTGCAGATTGGTGCAGATTTGAATTGGCTATAGATTAAATAAATTTTTTAAATTACATTTTAAGTTTATATCTTACAATATGTTCAACATTTCTGAAAGAGAAAACATGAAATAGCCTTTGCTCTCTCTCTCTTTCTCTCTCTCTCTCTGTATATATATATATATATATATATAGCCTATATATATATATATATATATATATATATCCTGAAAATTTTGCCTATCTATCACATGCCCGAATCTGAACTCCTTTGCTGAAAAGAAAAAAAAATACAATAAAATAAATACAGACCATTGTCAAAGTCTGTTGAGGCCACCAAATTTAGTTTCCAAAAGTTTTGCGTTTGGCGAGAGAGTGTCCATGTATAATTGCACACATGTATGTCAGACTTCAGCAAACGTCATACCCACATGCTGCAGTTGTATCTGTCACTAAAGAGTCTCTGGAGTCTGTCACTTTATTTGCAGAGAAAGTTCAGTAATGAGGCAGGTTTAATTCAATCAGCCAGGCCTATTGCTGAACTCCTGGCAAAACATAAACCCTTCATCCTACCAGCAGGTTTAAGGTTGAAATGACAAAAACAACCCCATGTCCTTCTCCACCCAGTCCAGGCAAAGCAGGGCAGCAGACTGTGGCTTACTAATGGGCATGTGGCTTGACATTGCCGGGGCTCTGTAGACAATCTAAGGTCAACTGGCCGATTGAGTGTGATGATTCAAACAGAGCTCTGCGTTACAGCACGGTATGAGACACGAGCGATCCAGACGTCCAGAACACCCCCACAGGCCACAGGGGTCACTGAGTACGACACGACATGGGTGATCTTGGGAGACGCCTTGTCAAGATTACTTCAAATTGATATTGTTGAAATGAACATGACACCACACAGTGAGTGCAGCAGGCCTCAAAGTTTACTTCAGAGCAAGAAGAATAGTATAAATGGAGAGGGTCTGATAAATCTTCAGAGGAAGCATTGTGCATTGACGTCACGTAAGGAAACGTGTACTGCGAGACACATGCTTCAACATCAGAGGTCTTCTCTACTATTATGTCATTATGGCTTTGGTCAGACCCTCGTTAGTCTTCTGTGTTTGTGACTGTGCATTCATTACAGCCCACTGTTTCCAACAGGTAGAGGGAAAACAAAGCAATTTATCTATCTATCTATCTATCTATAGATTTGTGAAAAAAGATAAATTATCTCTGATATTCTCTGATAAATTATGATAAATGTTATCATCTCATAAAATGTTTTTAATACGACTAAAAAAAGTGTTTTTCAAACTCAGAGTCATTAAACCAATGCATCGCGAAACGATTTTAAGCGCTCCAAAACGGGACTTCAAAGCACATTACGCGAATCATTTTATCCCCACCGGCATAGATCCCCTACAAATCGCACCTTGTATATTTGATGTACTTTCTGTACAAAAGTAAAAAGGATTATACCTTTTCCAGTTACTAATTATAACAACTACAAATCATCTATTATATTACAACAATCCTTAAAGTTGTCGACAAAAAATAGAAAAAGAAAAAAAAATGAAACGACGTGACGTACCCCAGCAGACATAAGATCAAAACTGCTTCATGCTGTTGTCTTGGCAACACAAAACTAACAAACAGCAAATAAACATAAGTGCAGTCTTCCAGATCACGCTGGAAAAAGGAGATAAAATATGCATCATCTCAGAGAAGGAAAAAAGGGCAGGAACAATTACATACTCTCACACAGTCTCCTTACATTAATCAAAATTCTGCAAAAACATCCTCACCATATGTCTATAATGGCAGCATGCCTTCATTGTTTTGTCTCAGCTATTGCTGGAGGTTGTGCGAGGCATATACTATATCTAATTGTTCTGAAAATATTGGTTATATGCATATGGATTTCATTTACATAATCATCAGTGTACACAAATGAGAACTAAATCCAATTACAACACAGCGATGGCTGATGAGGATCAAGGATGATCTGCTGCATGCAATGGTCTAATCACTAAAGTTTCATCTCAGGCTACAGATTTCTCCAGACACCAAGATAAATCTTCGAGGGCCCCCAAGTTGAGACCCCAAAGAGTGTAGGAGAGTTAAAGCTGTGATTTTAAATATGGCACTGTTCAGCCAGGCCAGCGGCAATCTGTGCAGCGTAGAGAATGCACAGGCTGACCCGCTTGCCAGCAGAGCTTTTTTCCTTTGAAAGTGAAAAGAAGGTCTATGAAAAGCATAAACATAGAACTTCCTCTCATTCTCTGGTTTTGATTCGCAATGCAGCTAGTCCCCTGACATGTGGATCAGCTTAAGGGCATACTGAAGTTAAGTGACCTCTGACACATAAATACACAAATACGCACCCTTGCGGAACTTTATGATAGGCCTTTTGTGAACAAACATGATAGAGGAGGCAGAAAAGTGTTCCTGGACAGGGACTAAAAATGTCCACAAAGTCTCACGTTTGCAGTAGTTTGTTCATTAATGGGGAGGTGCTTCAACTTTGAGGACTTTGGCCTTGTGTGCTTCTCAGAAAATAAGTACCCTTAAAGTGATAGTCCACACACACACACAAAAAAAACTTTTTAATCATTTACTCACCTTCAGGTTGTGCCAAACCTGTATGACTTTGGAAGACAAAAGGAGATATTTTGAAAAATGTAAACCAAGAAGTTTCAGTTCCTATTGACTCCTATAGTATTGACAAAAAAATCCATGATGAGGAATTAATGAAAATATTTTTGGGTGGAGTCACCATTTTCACACTAATTTAAATGACATCTGTGTTGTTAGGGCTTGATCTCATGGCAATGACAGTACAGTTCTTTTTGCTTTAGAAACGGATAGAAATCTTTTTCACACAATAAATATTAATACAGCTCATTATTACTTAGCTCTTTGTTTAAATGACTATCTTAACAATGTTTTTATTTTTGGTGTTTGAAAAGCATTCAAGGATTTAAATTTAAATTTTGTCTTAATAAAAATGTATACTTAGAATATAAAACTTCAAAAGAAGAAATGCTCAAAGGTTTATTATTTTATGAAATTTGCCTTTAAAGATGAGAGCAGAAATGAAATAAAAACTCTAAAAGTGGTCATCTGAAAGAAAAAAACCTTTTCTAAAACTTCAATCCCTGGGTCCATCGTGCTGAGTTTTAGAGGCCCCTGGGTTTACAGCTCATGCTTTCTGGTTGTTCTGCAAGACAAACAGAGCATTTCTGGACAGGGGCATGGATTAAAGTTCCCAAACAAATCAGGCACAGGAAGTGATGGCATGGGCCTCTGGGCCAGATCATGTTGTTGGAAAAGTGAGTCAGGCAGTGAGGTTTGCAGCTGAGGGGGAGACGGGGTTTAGACGAGTGTTGTCGGGGGCTCCTAGAACTAGAGGTGTGAACTGAACACTGCAGTGCGGCCCGGCACCATTCGCTATACCATTTCCGCCATGGGAACATCGTCTCTATTTTCTTTTCATTACAAGACCAATCCCTCCTCAAGCCTTTCAAACAACAGTGGAATAACAGCTTATTTGTTCTGTGTGGCCTCTACAGAGTGCAGAGGGATCGTAGCTTTGTGCTAAGGTCCTGCCGGATCCACTTCACTATTCCTCGTTCCTCGCTGAAGGTGGAAACTATCTTTCCTCTTAGTGTAAACTCAATCAGTGAAGAACCAGTGAACCATTACAAGATTTTAGTTTTTCCCACGCTAATAGACCACATTTTTCCTGGCGCACACTTGCACTGATTTAACTTCAGCTGTCCGCTTTAATATGATAATGAGTATAACGATTTTTAAGGGCAGAGTAAGGGAAAAAAAATATTCTTAGGTCTTATTGTGTGCAGGACGACAGCTATAAAAAGAACTAGTTTTTAAGATTTGATTTTTAAACAAATTATCTCCTGATTTGATAACACTGTATATTTTAGACAGAGTGAGCTAGAAGATCAGGTGAATGAAAGGAAAGGTCTTGGCAGGCTCAGTTACATTTGGCACAGCGCTGGTTTGAACATGTCTCCCACCGGCGGTCTGCTTTAGATCAGCCTGACAGGATGAACGGTGGCCACAGGAGTCCAGATCTATGCATCCAACGCTCAGGACGTTTGAAATCCACACAGTTGCAGTGAGAATTGGTTTATGATGCATTTAACTGCACAGGCGAATTTGGCTCTGAGACCTGGCAAGAGCAGCACCAGTCTATTGAAAGAATATGACCGCTGCTGGTGTATTACAGTAGAAGCAATAATGTTAAGTGATGTCTACCAATCATATTTCACTAGCTAGGGTTTAAAAGTCATGATGAAGAACAAGCTGCTGCCAGGCTAATATTATAGCTCTAATGTAATTCAAATGTTACATTACTTAATGTAAATGTTAGTGTGCTTAGTGTGTCTTAAAGATAAAACATTACGGACTTTAATAATTTGTGTTAGCCAAAATAAAGTGACAAATGATGACAAGTTCACATTTTGTTAGTGTTTGTTGCTTGCATTTGTAGACAAAAAATTAAAAAAAAAAAAAAATACAGAGCTTGAAGACTTATTAATCTTCCTTCTGTGGTTATTGAAATATCTTAGAAATACTACTGTATATTTTATTTAAATTGCACCAGTAATCTATTATTAAAGACTCTCTGCATTTTAATGGAATAGAGCAACCCTATCAACATTGTTAAGTTTAATCGATTCAGTAACCTATTTCAGTTTTAGCAATAAAAATTTGTACCAAATATGTAATTGTTTTTCAGCAGGCTGCAGGATCCTAATAACAATCGTCACTATCGGGAACCACATGAAAAAACAACAACATGCTAATACAATAAAGAGCAGATCTGGAAAATGTCTTTTGAGAAGTATCACAGGGACAATCAAAGGCTATTTAGCATGCTTTTAAAACTTCCCTCAGCATGCTTAGGTTTTAATGTGTAGGCAATCACCACAACAAGATTTTTGAGGCCCAGCCTTCATCCTTTCAAATCCCGCCAAACGTGAGTAGTTTTGGAATTCTGGAATGCCATCCCAACCGTGAAGCCCCTCTGCCTCTCACCCGGCACTTCGTGGAGGGCAATTTTCCTCTGGCTGAGCCTCCCAAAGCTGCCTCACCTGGAACCAATCTGTAACACAATCGAAGTGTCCTAACTTGAAAGCCTGCTCCCTTCCTTTGATAGTCTCCTCCTGGTAGTCTGCGTGGCGCTGCAAATAGTCCCTTTGTAATCTTCAGATACAAAAGAGAGCAAAGATGGAGGGCTAATATCATGCCATCAAAGTGAATTATGCAAATGGTAACGCTACAAAGCTCAGACACTCTCTATTTTTTCTGTGAGGGAATGGGAAATGGGGCTGACTGTGGAAATTCTCAGAGCTGTTGTCATTTGTAATATTTTATGAAAAACATCAGGACTTTGCCTGGTAATTGCTTAAGTTATGGTGAAGGACTTGGCTGAATGCTCATTACAGGCAGGTGTTGCTAACCTTGTGCTCAGCCTCTTTTTGCTTGTTACTTCTGGATAGCCGGGGCTATTTACTTCATGTGAACACGTGATAACTTCCCTAAGAGGCAAGACAGGCAAGCAATTAAACTTTAATAGCTGTCCATTGAGGGGTCCTAAGGGATTTTCTCCTGAGTCAACATGCCAAGCCCCATTTCCTTTTTCCCCCCTCTTTTTCTCTCAGCAAACTCTCGCTAGAACTCTGGGATGCAATGCTACAGTTTTTAAGAGGTTTAGGGCTTTTTGTGAGCTTGATGTCCTCAGAGAGAGTCTTGTCTCATTCTGCAGTCATACTTCTGCATCTTAAAAAAAAATTTAAACTTCAATTTCAATATATAACGCAAACATACGTAAAAGTATCACAAGTTTATGCTCTGTATGGTCTTAATAAATACTTTTATTCAAGTGGGATACAGTACATGAAGAGTGGCCATAAAGGCATTTATGTTGTAATATAATGCTGATCTTTGAAATTGACTGTTTTCAGAATTGTTAATTGGAGCATCAAATCAGCATATTCAAATGAATTCTGAAGAGTCACGTGACACTGAACTAATTACTTGTGAAATTCACCTTGAATATTATTTTTTTAAATATACAAAAAATAAAAAGCAATTGTTTTAAAATGAATATCATTTCATATTTTTCCAGTTTTTTTTTCTGTAGATTTGAGCAGATAAATGCAACCTTGCTGAGCATAAGAGATTTCTTAAAAAAAAAAAACTGACCCCAAACTTTTAAACTTTTTAGTATGTTTTGAACAGCGGTACATATAATACATATATATATATGTATATATATATATATATATATATATACATACATACATGTATATACAGTGCTACTAGCATAGATGCTTATGCAAATAGTGAGAGAGACAGAGGAAATCAACAAATAACTGAAAAGATGGTGTCAAGAAGCATAGGAAAACTACAGATTCCTTGCATTGGTGCGAATATTCCATAGGCATTTAAAATAAAACCTGTAACTATGTCTTTAAGTTTAACGGTTGCGCTGACTGGTGCTATAGATAGAACAATTTCTTGAAGCCGTTCCCTTAACATTCCACCAGCAGAATGTTTCAGAGGAAAACAACATAGTTTTCAGTCTGCGGGTTTTTGGCCCATCGAGAGGCCTTATTTACTAGCCGGGTGCATGTGATTTTAATTGTGTGATTAGCGGTTATTGAATTAGCAATTGAAGGGCAGAGTGCATGGATGTAAGGGGAGAAAATAAAAGTGAGTGAGCTGAGTGGAGCCTTTGTCTCCCAGCAACAATCGTTACCTTTGAGCACAAGTCACAAGTCTTGATGGGCACATTGCCAGGACGAACAGCTTCACTGGAACACAGCCCCTGCACCCTCTATACAGGCCGAATCTACTAATGAATCCCACTTTTCTATCTGCTGTTGTACACATACAGACGGCTCGCATCTCTCATCTGAGCCTGTCTTCTGTAATCGGGTTTCATACTTGCAAGTCCAGTTAACTCGTGTATTAAATTAACATTTGACCAGACTTTCATCTCGTTAACGATCGTTGGGCCGTTTTCATTTCACACTGCCTCATGAACAACTCTTAAGAGTCTCCATTATGCCATTAAAGGAATCTAAAAGATTTTAATGGGAAAAGAATACACACGCTAGCCGAGAAGATCTTAGAAGGAGTTTATGTGTAAAAAATGACCAACTCATTTAATAACAGAAATTGCCTAATTCTAAAAAAAAGCAATAATTGTTTCACACTACACTGGTCACTGTTTTACTAAATCATAAAGTCATACAGTGAAAACATGTGTTTCTAGATGTGTATAGCTCATTACTGTAATAGGCGGCATGTAAAGTTAAGCCCGTTGTGTCTGAGTGCATACGGCTTGCTTTTTCTGATTGGCAGTAAAATTTTATTTCAAATCACTGCTACTGATTCCCAAGCAGGAAGTGCGGCTTATTACAAGACTTTGTGAGCAAAGGAAGAGGGCAAAGCGGTATGCTAGGGTACCACATGGCGCTTTTCTTAATTTTCCTGTCGTGAGATGGGAGCCTTTTTCTTAAACAGGATGAAAAAATAAACAGGCAATTGTGACAAAAAACAAACAAACTTGTGTGTAATGTGTAAGCTCAAAAATTGCAGTTATAAAAGTCATTGCAAGAAAAATTTAAATATATAAAATATTGTAAATTGTGAAATCAAAAAATATATAATGTCACACTGTACAACGTAGAAATTACTCTTAGTAACAAATTTCAATGGTGTTATAATATGAAGTCACACTGTGAGATAAAAATTTATAAAGTGTTGTAATAAAATTGAATTTTTCCCTCTCTTAAGCTGAAATGTTATTCAAACTAAATATTCCTAAATGTAAAAAAACAACAACAACAACATCATCTTAATAATTTCCTAAAGATCACCAACGCATTGCATGTGTGTCATATCACCAAACAATAGCTCTACACAGAAATGATTATATTTGCAGTTTAGCAGACAGGATAAGCTTGAGGCACTTATGCAAACTTTGTAATGCCCTGGGTCCTCTGTGACAGCCACATCATATTCTGTTGTTGACAGGAAGGCCTGTAGCCTTCAGGCACGGCAGACCCTCACCACGGCTTCCTCTCTTCTCTCTGGCTATCCCACCTCTCCCGCCTCGCTGGCGGAACTCTCCGCACGCTAAAACAAATTGATTTTACTTGCCTCTTGTGCTCCGAGGTCACATATTAATCTGATTAATTGGTTAACATTGTTCAAGTGCTGTTTCAACATACTTCAAGGAGGAAGTGGGTTTTAGAGATCTTTGGGAAGTAGGGGTGAAAGGTCAACCGAATCTCGTTCTCCGAAACTTTTCTTTTACTAGAGGATGTGGTCTGTGGTGATGTATGCTAGATGTATTTTGAAATGAATTACAAAATGCAATGGAGGCAGAATGTCACCAAAAATACTGTGAGAAATCACGTCTTTCTTTCTCCCTTCCTTCCATCCATCTCTATCCAACTATTATCTCCTTTCTGTCCATATATCCATTTTCTGTGTCAGAAAAAAAACTCAATAAATGATATTTCCCCATCAAGCGAGGCCCATTTGCTACTTTGAGGATCAGGCATGCTTAAATGACCTTTTGACCTCAGCCAGTAAACAGCAGTCACAGCTATAATTGGAATCACTTGCACCTAGGCAAGATGAAGAGAGCTTTGTTGAGAGCAAGCTTTCTCTCCTACAATATTTCAGCAGGATGCACCAGCCAAAAGCTATTTGTAGATTTTTTTTTTTTATATATTTATATTTATATATATTTTATTATTATTATTTATATATATTTTTATTTATTATTGCTCAGAGTTGCTATTTATTGCAATTTAGTGGACAAGAAAGATCAATAGTCTTTAGAAGTTGTTATACAGGTTTGGAATAATGTGAGGGGGACTAAATGATAAAGTTTTCATATTTGATTAAACTGTATTCAATTCCGGATGCTATTTAAGAAAAGGAAATAACTCACTCACTCAGCTCTGAACATTAAAATGAAATAAAGCAGTAAAACAGAAATGTATGTGCATGTGTAGAATATGTGCCTTGTGAAATGAAGAGAGATGGTAGACTGGCATAGTAGAACCAAGGGTTCATTATCACAGTCCTCTGTGAATGGAGCTGTGAAGAAAGGACAACTTCTTCTACGCAAGTGTCCCCCTAAATTAAATAAGGAACATGACTCTGATTAGGACTCTATTTGAAAGAGCTTCTTTCTGTCCATTCCAGGACATTCTGGGATGTTAGGGCAAGACAGACTCCCTTTGTTTCCTGCTTTGGGTGACCTCTGCCATAGGAGTTGGCGCTATTGCAAGCCTGACAGCTCTGGTAAAATTTTGGCAACCGAGTGCACAATAACTGCCTGAGCCGCACCGTGTGGTCCGGGAGAGCTTCCGAACAACAGCATTTCAAAACATTCGGGGTTAACTTGACTCAGGTGCAGGTGATCCATGTCACACCGTCTAAAATTCAGAGCAGAGACCGAATTTCCTGGAATCATTGTTTACAAGACTGTATTTTCTAATACAATTCCAGATGCAGGAGAGGCAACATCTGCTAGACAGAATCAAACAGGAGAAGATATTTTTATGACACAAACAAAAAACACAAATAATTTGATCCATCCCACATCTATCGTATATTATGAATGCTTTTGTTCTTGTCTTATATCTAAGCCAAAAACGAGTTAACTTCGCTATCAGTAAAGTTAAATACATCATTGTGATGATCAAGTCTTAGAATAATGAAAAAAATTTAACAATATAAAAAGTAATATTAAAACACTAAATGTAGCTGCAAGCAGCATATAACAGAAGCGGGATGGTTAAACGATTATATTGATACACACACACACACAGACACACACACAGAAATGAAATGTTAGTAAGCATGCTTACACAAAGACAGAAATTAAATGGATGCACTATTATACTAATAAAAAACACACAGACATTAGATATTTGAAATAAATGAAAGGTGATATTTATTGCAAGTCTTCAGTTTTAAAGAGTTTACAGGTTATTTTCACATTTCACTGTAATGATTATCTGGCAAAATGTTAAAAACTTTATGAGCAAAATGGTAAACTTTAATTACATTTGATTTTTTTTTTTTTTTTTTTAATGGAGATTTTATAATGTCTCCATCAGCAAACACTGTTTTAATGTTTAATGAACCCATTAGTGGTCTTCCGCTACCATTTAGTGGTCATTAATTGCAATTTCTTACACGACACTGTGTTTAAGTGTTACAGCTATTAGTGTATTTTGTCAAAACTGTAGAAGCAAAGTTGTTCAGAACGATTAGATCTATGATATTATATGAAGATATAGTCTATAAGTGAATATATGAGGGAGTTACTCTGGAAATACTATGTTTTTTAAGTCTTATTTAATTGTTATAGTGCTATCTATAGTGTGAGCTCTATGAAACTTTGCATGCTTGCTAAGAATCTGTCACATGTTTTAACCACGTTTCATAAAGTTTTGTGTTTTTGTTTAGGTTTTATAGGCTTTTGGCTTTGTGGCCACACCCCTTTTTAAATGACCCTGTTATAGCTAACCAAAGTACAAAATTCTATATTTGGATAATTATTAATCTAGAGAATCTCCATGAAACTATGCATATTTTTTTAGAGTCATGTGACAAGTTTTATAGGCTTATTGGTTTACTTGACCACTCTTTTCTAAATGAGCCAATTATAGCTAACCAAAGGACAAAATAATTTTTTTACTTTTGATAATTATTGATCTAGAGAGTGCAAAATTGATCTTGAGGCAAAGTGGCTCATTATAAGGAGTTCTATCAAATGATACGCATATTGTGTGGATGTATGATACACCACGTGTTTACAGAGTCAACAAACTTGTTAACACCAACTAGTGACCGGTTTCTTTCAAAATTCTGCCATGAGTTAAAGGTGTCCAGCGAGATTTGTTCTGATCGACCTACATTAACCTTGTCTAATAAGTGCTCAAACTTCATTGGCCGATGGCGACCATGTCTTTTGAGATGCGCCAATGTCCTCATATAGACTTGTGCCAGATTGGACCAAGTTGCTGCACACCAAGTTTTAGGCCGGACCAACGGTTGCCTAGTTACAGCCGAAAATATGTTATTTCTGCCTCATAGCGCCACCAAGTGGCAGAGCTGTGCAGTTTTTAATTCAAATACAAAATTTAGATTTTTAAATTTTTCAATTTATTTTTTTTTTTTTATATATAATTATTGATACTCAATGTCCACAGATTATTTCTGCAGTGGTTTGGTTTCGATCGGGTGAAAAACCTAGGACTAGTTTGTAAAAGTGGGTTTCAGAAATAGCTCAATTTAGCTATATATATATATATATATATTTTATACAGTTAATTTGACATTTGTCAAATCCTTTTCATTTTAATTAATATTTTATGATTGGTTATGCTATACAATATCCTAAAAATTAAAATGCATTCAAAAATGTATGAAATTCAATGTACTCTGGATTTAATGAGTTTAAGCTGAAAGTATTATCTTAATTAAAACATTTTTCCCCTATTTTTGTTAAATCTTTATAAATTATTCATATATATATATATATATTTTTTTTTTTTTAATTATCAACTTTTGGGGGCCACCACACCAACACTCTATATGTTGTTAAATTGCTGAGCAATTTGAAAGAGCAAAAGGGTGTCCAGACAGTGCTTTGCTTAGTCTCAGAAATCCGTGATGACATTATGGTAAAATGATGTCAGCATCATTTGCAGTGGCTGACCAGAGAGACTTGTGGTCCATTTTGAGTCACCAGACAACCTTGATGTCACACACTAAATTCACTCCAGCCAGTATATAAACCCCAACAAACAGCAAAACATTCCCCTCGAAAAATGTCCTTTAACTACCCCTAAGAATAAAAAAAACTGCAGCTAACCATGGCCAACAGCTTCTGCCATCGTGAAGAGTTTAATAGCAGTGTTTTATGTCAGAAACACCCACTCTATCATTAAAACACAGGCAAAGATATCCATAAAATTTGCAGCTTGTTGGGCTTCCTACAGAAGCTCCTAAAATTGGAGCAGCCACTTTTCACTGTGTCCACATTTTGAGAAGACCTGTTTCTTTTTTTCTTTCTGGCTTTCCCTCAGTCTAGACCCAATAATATCTCTGCATTTGGTCAACTGAAATGAACCCAGCAAAGTGAGTGATGTGGTCCAGTGCTTGTTAAACTGGTGAACATGTAAGAGCACAGTGTTGAAACACCCCAGTGTGATACCCCTTGGCCAAATCTCCATCTCCAACTCCTCACCAAATACTGTAAGCCTTTTTCTGTGGCATCCCTTTTGAAATGTTTTATGTGGAAAGCCATGTAAAATGAGATTGTCACAGAGCTTTTAACAACTGTTTCTCTTTTTCAAAAAGATGTTCTTTTGGTCATGGTAATTATCCTGCAGTAAGACCAAAAGACAAGCTTTCAGTGTTACTGCAAGATACAAGACAGACAGGCGTCTCTCTTCACCACTACACTAAACAAGCAAAAGATTTTTTAGTTGAACCTTTACCAGGACTAAGAAAGAAAAGAAAAATGAGAAATGTTTTTTTTTTAATCTATTAAAAAGAGATTTAACCGCATAGAAAAAAAAAATAATAATAATAATAAAAAAAAAAAAATATATA
>JAUMHG010000043.1:8451409-8461568 GCA_032359395.1 Enteromius anoplus | reverse complement strand
CATACAAAAAAAAAATAATAATAATAATAAAAAAAAAAAAATATATATATATATATATATATATATAAATATACAAAGATAAAATTACCATGGCTTTGAAGGTGCTGTGCTGGAATCATCAGCTTTAATAAGAGAAGACAAACTATTTTAATGAGGACACTACTGAATCAAGACAATGAGACAATCTTAAAATGAGCAAAAAAAAACAAAAACAAGGTCCATTACAAAATTGCTGTTTTCCAAAACCAATGAGGTCAATGGAAACACTACTTGAGACGAGACTCTGGAAATTACTCAAACTATAATAGCCATGGAAGAACTCAGATTTTAGGAAAAGTCTTGAGGTGTAGAAAGACAAGCTTTCAAAGACCAAATACAGTGAGTTTGTCCAGATTCTAAACCATAGATGGTTTTAACTCGAGAATATAACCAGTAAGAGCTATAATACGACACCTTACAGTCCAACAATCTATTCCAGTGGACGCCGAATTCAGCAACAACTTCAATGTTTTAAAGTAAAACTGTACATCAAAATTACAAAATCTCTCATTGGACATTTGCAATGGAACATGTAACGTTAAGTATGTACAATTTTGTCAAATCTTCACCAAAACTGAGTCAGCTACTCATTTGTGTCATTATTTCTTAATAACAGCCTAAATCTATAATAATGCACAAACAGTCATTTATAATTAGTTTAAATTCTTGGAATAGGCTAACTGACATAGTCTTATGTCCATATTTAGAATTTTGATGATACTATAATTTTCTGCCCTGTAACATAATGTGGATATAAAAGGGTTAGATACTGTTTCATGGATAACACTATATTTTAAAACACAGAAAGACTAAGGAATAGTTCACCCAAAAATGAAAATGTTGTCCTCATGTAGGCCTAGTTCCAAACCTGCGTGAATTTTGGTCACTATTGACTTCCCTTTTAAACTTTCTTCAAAAGATCTTCCTTTAAAAATTCATACAGGTTTGGAACTACTTAATGATGAATTTTGGGGTGAATTATTCCTTAAGTGACCGCAATATACCAGCAACATTTCTATGGGCTGAAGATGGTATTAATACAAATATGTGTATCTGCAAAATGCATGAATGTAATATAATATTTTAATGAAAAAGAAGCAACAATCTGCTCTTCTTGTAAGTCAAGATATTATCATATACCAGTCAAAAGCATGCATTCAAGTATTTAAAAAATATTATACTGTGGACTTGAATAGTTCTACACAGAAGCAGTTCAGTTTAGCTGCATTCTTTTGCCCTGACCTGTGTGTGACCAGACGGTCTCTTCCTGCATGATCCTCTTAAACGAATGTTTAATTAAATTACGGTCAAGGAAGGCAAGGACAAAGGGGAGACACAAACCCCAATGATAACGTTTCCACTTGCAGCCCTGATGGCAGTAGGGGAATTAGAAGGGAAAGGAAAAGGAAGAGAAAGTGTAACCTGTTTTATGTCAAACTGCTAAAGGGCAGGTGGGTGACCTGTCGCTCAAATAGGTCTGTTTGTGCGTATGGGTGCAGTTATGTTTCTAGGCTTATATCTGTGTGACTGACTTAAAAGCTCGGCCAAATAACAGAGGGTAAATGCAGTGAAATCCTGCTGATTTTGAAACGGGGAAAGCTTGGGACTGCCATTGCCACTGACCGCTTCATCTCTTAGCATTGTATTAGCTTAAGCCACAATGAAAATATTACAAATATGAGTTGTGCAACAATTCATTTCTGCTCAAAAATATGGAATCAGTAAAATTAAGAAATGAATACTTGTTTAAGAAAAGAACTGAACAAATGTGACAAAAATAATGTTAAACACGATATATATTTCTTAACTTGAGAAAAATCTGTGAAAAAAATTAAGCAGCGAAACTGTTTTCAATGATGATAATAAGAAATGTTTCTTGATTACTAAATGATTTCTGCAGGACCATGTGACACTGACTAAAGCAATGGATGCTGAAAAGCCAATTGCCATCACATGGATATTTCAAATGAAATCTAATCTAAGGTTGTTTTAAATTGTAATAATATTTAACAATATTTTACTGCATTTTTGATAAATACAGTCTTTCTGAGCATAAGACACTTTCCCTTTCGACTCTGAACTTTTGAATCGTAGTATACAGTTTTTACATTACGTTTAGCAGTTGATTTTATGCAAAGCATCTTACAAATGATGATAATGGAACCAATCATATATAAATGAACAGAATTAGAATAAATTGAATTAGAATAGAAAGTGCTAGAGTTAGAGGGTCAAATAAAGATGGAAGAGATGTGTTTTTAGGAGTTTCTAGAATATGGTTATAGGGACTCACAAGCTGCTCAAACTGAGCTGAGCAGGTCAATCCACCAGGAGGGAACAGTTCAAGTAAAAGTCTGTGAAAGTGTGCCATCCGGTCACTTGCAGATTGCTAGCTTCTAGAAGGCACATAATAAAGTGGTGCAGACTATATGCGCTTCATAGTTTTTCACAATATAAAGTCCACAGGTTACCAGAACAGATAACCAATAGATACCAAAAATAAAAGTAAATAAATAAAATATGTTCACAGATCATGATCTTTGACCCCTTTATGAATTTCAACCCATGGCCATCTACAATACTGCCTTAGGAGTCCTGGGTCTGACCATCAGTGAGTTCAGAGGTCACAGCGATGACAGCGGGCACCTCACTGTGAGAGTGTGGCCCACCTCACTAAGACAACAGCAGCCGATCTGCTCACCAACTTCCAAGAGCAGAAGCGAGGATCAGGCCTCGGCTTGTGAAAACAGAGCCAGGGTCACCAGATGACCTTAGGGATCACACTGAGCTTTTATCCCTTCCAAATGCGGAGGGGGAATGCTGCCTCAGCCAGGCCTGGAGAGACCTAGCCTGTTTTTCTTGCAATGGAATCATGTTTGACACTGGCAGAAACAATTGATTTATTCTTCACTCTACTCTACTTTACCATTTGCCAAATTCACGAAAGTTCCATTTCAGAGAATATGATCTCGAATCGATACCGTGATTCAAAATGAAATAAACATCACATTCACCTTCATTCCCTGACATTGTTTGCTTGAGGATTCAAACAAATCACAATGCATATTATACTGCATGTCCTCCCACAACTATAAACAGAGCAAATCAAAGCCAATGTTTATTCAGTTGGACTTTTCCAAAAGACTAGGGTTCTTCTAAGGATTTAGAAATGTTCAACGGGCAAGACTGTGGTGAGAGAGCTACAGACGGAATATAGTCTTTGGGATACAAATAAAAAGACGCTAAAGTGAAGCCAAGTCTATAATTCTTTACTTCGCGTAGATGTTCCAAAGCTAGATTTTCAAAGTCAAATCCACAAGGGAGTCGTTCAAGACAACAGGTCACAAAAACATCAAAGATTTTACATGATGTTCTATAAACTTGTGTAGGAAAGAGTGATAAGCTCCTATTTGACAGAAATGCCCTGATCATGTGAAATCAAAATCATCGCCAGTTCTACTCGAAATATATGACCACCCCGACATTAGCCCACAATAAAAGCAGTTGCAGAACGTTTCTACACAACAACCCTTATTGGCTGCTCATTGGACAATGTTCTTGCGTGATACCACTGTAATATATGGTATATTAGCAATTATAATGTGGTAAATGAAAATGGGTAAAAAAAAAACTACTCTCTCTGAACATAGTCGCAATCGTTCATGATTGAACCAGAAAGTTTGAAAGACGCTTGTATAATAATGCTCATGACCCACTGACAACGTGAAAAAGAAAGTCTTTCTGGTGGTCATGGAAATAGCAGGGTAATATAATTTTGTGCCAGAATTCCTCTTCTCCACAATGAGGTTTTATATTGCCTTTTGGAGCAGATGTGAAGACATGTCAGAGCAGCCAGCGAATTCTATCATTTCTGCGTTCAATATAGCAATATATTGTATGACAACTCCATTCACAAATTTGACAAGCAGATAATAAAATATAGATTTTTTCTTATGAAGGAATTTGGAATAGACAAAAATAATTACATTATGGCCGTTTCAGAAGTTAAAACTTAACATATGAGGCATCTAAAAAAATAACGTCAACCTCAATAACACCAATTTTCTTGTTGTTCATTGCAAGGCACTTAATAATATTTAGTCTCGTTTAATTCTGTTTGCACCTAGTGGAAAAAACAACACCATGCAATGATTAATGAGCAACAATTTATCTCAATTTTCACTTCACCTGGAAAAAATCTCATTCATAGGGAGGAAGCGGTGTTAAACTGTTCTAGACATGCATTAGGCCACACATTCCCATTTGAACTACTTAATGAGACTAAATGAAGTTTACTTATACATTTAGTATCTTGATTCCAATAAACCTATTTTCCAATAAACTGGCATTCCATCTTTTCAGACTAAAAAACAGCCAGTGTTTTAATAGTGTTTCCCATTTATTCATCTGATTCCACACAATTTGATCCAAATTCAGGCTCATTTGAACATTATGGACTTGTTTTCCTTTCTTAAACAGAAGGCAATTGGCAAAATGCTGCAGAACAATAATAAACCTCAGGAAGTAACAGCCTCGTATGAGCAGAGCTGTCATAAAAGGCAACCTTGACTTGAAAAAATTAATAAATAAATAAAAGCAAAACTCCACACACCCCAGATTGCACTGGTTAGCCATTTCTCAAAGACAATAACTCAAAGACATGAGGAATTGTAATTCTCGAAAACATAAGCTATTCAACGAAGCAAAAGATCATCTTTTTACAATAGGAATAGGATTAGCAACCAAATCAACACATAATAAAACATCTACAGAAGCACAACTGTTGGTTTGTTATCAGACGCTCAAACATAATAGAACCAACCACAGCACCCAAAACTCCCACATCTGGCTTTTCCCAGCGGGATGAGGGAAGAGAGAAAAAAAAAAAGAGAAGACAATTGCTGGACATTTGTGTAATTTATTCAGAATAAATTGCTACCAAAATTGCTGTCTGCAAGCCATTTGCACAGCATTATCTGAGAAATGTTTGGAGATTCCCTCTGCTACAAAACCAGGGGTGTCATGCATAATATATTTTTTTTTCTCCGGAGGAGCAGCAGAATTTCTTCTTAAAGTGTGTGTGTGTGTATGCTTAGGACTCTTCTGCTTTCACACACTGCTAAAACTCATCTAACCCATGATGCTGAAGTGGCTAGCATGGGATAAAAATTAAAAGCAAGACACTCACAGCACTTATAATTCTGCCCAAGCATGAGAAAGACCAGTTATTTACATACCAGTGGTCAATTACTGGATACTTTTGGTATGATTGGTGTTTCTCGATTATAACTGGGGTCTTTCTGTGCATTTCACAAGAGAACTGCTGATACAATAACATTCTCTGTTTTTGACCTGACATCCAAACATGTTTGAAAGACAAATGACTCCAGTGACAAAGATTCGTGAAATGTGCCTATTTTCCATTTTATAACACTGAGTACTTGTCTTTTGGTCAATAATAATCCAGGAGAAACTGCGGTGCTTCTTTTATGCTGCTTCAGAATGATGAGAATAATCCTTTTCACTCTTGATTCTAGTCCTTTTTTTCTTTTCCATTGCTTAGGTTCTTTTCTCTTGTGCTTTTTTCCTCTCTTTTAACTGCCGTACGGCTCAAGTCGGGTGTGCTCTGAATTTGATGAAGTGGCATAATTCACCCAACTGATCATATCACTAAAGGAGCGATTGCAAGATCAAGACCAGATTCCAGGAAGAGTCACATATGGGAAGCATTTTTATAAATCTTAATAACCTTTCATCTATGGATTAAGGGGGTCCCAGGCACAAGCATGAGACCTCCAATATGATTAGCAGATCCGAATCCAGTGAGGTGTCACAAAAACGCCTAGTTTTATATAAAAAAA
This sequence comes from Enteromius anoplus, assembly GCA_032359395.1. Taxonomy (NCBI): domain Eukaryota; kingdom Metazoa; phylum Chordata; class Actinopteri; order Cypriniformes; family Cyprinidae; genus Enteromius; species Enteromius anoplus. The sequence goes on along the minus strand of JAUMHG010000043.1, from coordinate 8,455,668 downwards.
TGAAAAAAATCACAATGGTTTGATTTTATATTCTCCAGCATGTGCACCAGCGAATGGTACTGTACACCCAACACTGGCCAAAAAATTGAAAGGGAAAATTTTAATTTCCAAATTTCTCTCCACGGATGAAAGACGATATGTATCAAACACACATCAGACGGTTCTTTGGTCTTAACCACTACTTTATAACGTCTGGCTGAAGAGCTGGTCAGGATGGGGTGTTGAAGGCCTGATCTGCTGCCGGGGGTCAAACTATCTTTGACCATGAGGACCGTGGTAAGAATGAGTATGATGACTCTCTCGCCTCACATGTTTAAAAAGTCCTGTTTATTCAATTAAAGATCAGTACAACCGCTGTCTCCCCCCTCCTTTCTGTTTAATTTGATCAGAAAATCTGCTGATGCAGGCTGCCCCCAACTCATGTGAAACCAATTTCTGCTACACATAAAAATCTGGAGCAGAGCTCCAAATAGACATGGCTCATCCTCGCGTCTCGGGTGGGGTGACCTGAAAGGTCCATACCTGCATATCCAGGAGGAGGTCAGGAGCCAGACCCTGAGCAGACTGGGGTGAGGTATTGGTGAGGTTGCGTCTCAGAGTGCACAGACACTGCTACAAAACACACACAAAGGAATAAACAAGCCTACAGCCAAGTCTGTGCGTCATGTTGCATACGAGCAGGACCACAGCATGACTGTGGTGGAAGCACACCATCTGGTTACCATGGAGAGGCGATGGCAGTGATTCCGCGCCTCTCTCCCAAGCATTCCCGTCCGCCTCACACATAGGAATAATTCTGATGGGAAAAAGATTGCCTTTCAAATGATTCCAGGGTAATTGTTCCTGATCATAGTTACAGTCTCTTAAATGTTGTTGAACATCTGCGCTAACAGAGTGACACTGTAACAGGCCAGCAGATTAGAGGTACTGTTCTGTCATTTGTTCACTCACCTTTATCTAATTTCAAAATTGTCTGACTTGGAACCCAAAAATTATATAAATAAATAAAAAGAACAACAGAGGTAGATACTTTGAAGAATGTTTCAGTTGTTTGAAACAAGAACACTAAACCTCCCTGACTTTCTGTGCATGGACCAAAAACAACAAAAATCTCTTATGCTCTCCAATTCTGCATTTGTGGTTAAAAACACACTAAAAACTATAACAATTAAATATTCCTATAATTAAAATAGTTGTTTTCTTTTTTTAATAGATTTTAAATTTATTCTTGTGATGTAAGCTGAATTAAAAAATAAAAAGTATTGATACAAAAGTAAAATAAGAAAAAAAGACAAACCAAACTTTTGAACGTACATATATATTTTTATTTTATTTTATTATTTTTGGGTTTTTTTTACACGTATTTAGTGGTATATATAAAACCATATAGCTTTTGGGGTTTTTAATTTAGGAAAAATATAATAAAAATATAAGTCAGAACACAACTTGAAATACTGTAAGCTTAAAGTACGTTATTTTGATGAGAAGAATGTAATAAAGTCCTTTATTTTTTTTATTTTTTTTCAGTTAGCATTCAGGTCCTTTACCTTAAAAGCTGCTGTCACCCTCTGGAATGAGCTACAAGAGCCGTTGATAGTGTATTGTGTAAAAACTGATTGTATCACTCATCAGGTCATAAAAATGACCCGCTTAACGTTTACATATTTCACATAATCACTTTAAACAGCTTCAAATCACACATTTTAGCTAAAACACCATGACAAACAAAACATACTACTCATTTCTTAACTGAGTCAATGAAACGTCTCCATGTTAAGTCGCCCTAATAAAATATTTTCATATTAATTTGTTTGAATTCATCACTTTAAAATCTTCTGTTAAGGTTGGAGTTGATAACTAGTATATTAAAATTTCATCTTACATTTCGCAAAACCAGCTACAGTAAAAATCACTCCCTTACAGTTATTTAATTTTTTTATTAATTTTTTTTTTACATTGCACTGTTTGATATTATCCGTTATAATTTGACACAGAGAGCTGCGCAACACATTGACATTGCAGCTTTCCCGAACATCACTGTTGGGACAGTTGGTGTTAACCGTGATTGGGAAATTAGGATAAATTACAAATCAAACGGTACACAGCAGTATATGCTGTCAGAGCGGGCACAAGTAATCAGAGCCAATCTGGGCCACGTTCAGATTAAATGCATGACGTGTATTGCACATATGCACAGGCACAGATTAAAAACTCAACTCTGGAGGGGCCTGTGCTTCATCTGAACATTGAAACGCATGTCAAGTTTGTTTGAGGGCCAATTAGTGTTGTTTATTGCCTCGGAAAGCCTGTTTGGACTCTGGTAGAGATGTACTTCGTACGAAGCATGCATCCTGTTGAAAGAAAGAAGGGATATAGGGCAATTTAAGCACAATGGCAACCCACTGCCCATGCCCAGGGCAAATTACTCAGACTGAGATCGATTCACAAGCACTAAAATAAAATGAGGAACTGCTTTAATGTTGTTAGGCAAATGGATTAATAAAGCGTGAAGTGGCTCTTTCAAATAAAATGACAAAGATCATTTCCTTGCTTGTTTTTCCTGCTGTCTGTCTGAGCTGCTGTTACTGAACAAAACCATCAATTATGACTCACTTGTCACGCCACATTAACATCTTCAAATGGAAGCATCCACTGCCTTTGCCACAGGCCAGTACCCCGTGTGACCAATAATGTATTTGCATCAATGGTCAACTTGGAACCGCTACCATAACTTTGAAATAATACGAAAATAGATGACCTCCAAATTTACTTCAAGAAGCCCCATTGAAAACACTGTCAAAGGTCAGATTTGCTGACACAGTGACCTCTCTTATATCAGAATGAGGAGATGCTTGATAATGACAGAGTGAAAGCATACATATAAATATAGGTGCAACAAGCATTCAATTTAGAGGAGAGTTAAATTTGTCAGCTTTGGGGCACATCTGTCATAAATCTAATGTTGCAAAAGAGACGTTTACTTGAGAGCAGAGCATATAAAATAATAACCCATGGCTTCTCAACATACTAGGCTATTTTACCTCATTGCAAACCACAAACAATAAGAAACAAATCTGTTATGATTTATGCACAAGTTAAAAGCTTCTACATATGGTAAGGTTTTCCACAGCGGACTGTCAATAAATAGAAGATTCATAATATGGCTTGAATCCATGCTTTATCTTTATGTCACAAGGTGGACTTTTTAATATAAACGTCTTGACCGCACCTTAGTTGGAGCAAAACACTTTCTTCCACCTTGTAGTTGTTTATTATTAAAACTGCCAAATTTCATTGTCAATTAACTTGAGGGGCTCTTTCAAATTGTGATGGTGTACACCAACAAACAGTTCTTTAACCAGACTCTTTTAGGCCCATTAGGTTTAGTATTTATGTATATCATACAACTCTGCAAAAAAAATGCAATATGCATGATAAATATAATTAATATGAAATAAAATAGAACTAAAAGAATAAAGACATGACAAGGATTTTGAGCATTGTCACAAACCACCTAGTTTGTTTGTGCAAAATATTTATTGTGCAAATAACTGTTTAGTCATTAAATGGTTATTTTTTATAGTGATGCAAAGATTTTAATAATAGTATTTTAATGAGAAAACTAAAAATGCGTTATTTGTGCATATTGCTGCCAGACCTCACTGTGATTAAATAAATCTAATAAAGTTTTAGTCTCACTCCCTTTGCAAAGGATGATAAAAAGACACAGATTTCTTACTCTTTGTCAAAGTATTTCATAGAAAACAGAGTGAGATTCCAGCATCGTCTTTCATGGGGTCTTGGGTTCTGTGTGCTACCACAGGGATATGGTTCAACACTTACATGAGTGAATGCTTCAAACAAAGAAGTTTTTAGTTTTTATGTATCAGCTAATTTGACAACATTTCTATTATACAGTCCTCCTATGTTACACATGGTTAAGACGGAAGACTTTATATAGTTTCTGAACAAATAATTTTACATTTTAAAACAGATGCAGATTGTTAAAGGCTAACTCAGGAGATGACAAACAAATATCTTGTATTAAATTAATGAGAAAAAAAAACATTGTTATTTGGTTGGACAACAACAAAACTAAAGCAAAAACATAAGCAAACAATTATGCAACTTAAATGGACAGCAGTGATTTACTTTTGCATTCTACAGATGCCACTGAATTACTGTTGAAAAAAAAAAAAAAAAAAAAATATATATATATATATATATATAATTTTTTTTTTTTTTATTAAATTTTTGCG
>JAUMHG010000043.1:8436161-8451327 GCA_032359395.1 Enteromius anoplus | reverse complement strand
TTCAAAAAAAAAAAAAAAAAAAAAATATATATATATATATATATATAATTTTTTTTTTTTTTATTAAATTTTTGCGTAATACAAACACCACTGAACAACTGCTGCTACAACAATTTTGCATTTCTAATATATATTTTGTGTCGATTAAATGCTATGTTCAATTGAAGGAAGGGGGGATATGTGGTTTATTCCAAGCTTTCTATAGTTTTCCAGAAATCTGACACTTTTTAAATAGTGTGTTATCGTTTACTGTGGCCTCTTTCACTGTACTTGCCACATATCACTGTATGAATTGTGTATGTAAGATTATTATATGACAAAATGATATTATTAATTGTATTATTTATCTAGTCTTTTTATTTGCATTGTCTATAATAATGTTAAAAAAGTCTAAAGAATAATCAGCTAAATTTGTAAATCTCGTGTGTGGATTAAGACATTTTTAATAAATACAATGAAGCAAAGAAATAAAATTTTAGAAACTTGCAAAAACAAGAATTCTGAATCATTCCAGTGTATAGGGTATGTAGTGAGAAGTAGAAAATCTGAAAGCCCCAGATATCCACAAATGCTGTTTTGCTAATTCTTTAAATAACTAACATTCAATCGAAAGAGTGGAAAGACTTAAAGGTGAGGGCATTGTGCTCAAAATGATTTGCCTTGACATACGTAGACAGTGATATATAAACATACAGGCACCTTTTTAGTGGACTAACTGCCCTTCATATCCAATCAGAAGGAGAGAGAGCTGGAAACAGATTGTGGCTGGTTCACATTTGTTCTGCTGTGGCATGTGCCCTACATGCAGGATCCTAGAGGCTGATCTCTGCCACAATAAATGTCAGGTCACTGGAGCACAACCTGATGTGAAAGTACTCATGTGACATCATGTCTACTGGTAATACTCGTCAAAGGGGGCAACCACATCCTGCACAAACACAACACTATCCCCTGAACATCCTTCTCTAGAATTTCTATTTGTAGTTCATCTAACCAAAAAGCCATCTGTGGAAGCAGGTTCAGTGAGATGCATCAGTGATTTTAGAGACTGTTTTATTCTCCATCTGGGGAGGACTGATGCCAGTTTTGTTTGTTTTGTCAGCTGAGATTTTTATGTGAGACTAGATAAAAATGGATAAAGCGGGATAATTCGTTCTAATTTATTCTGCGTGTAAAAGATTGTTAAAATGATGCGTGGACTGACATTATAGAGAGGGGGCTTTTTCTATCCCAGCATTGTACAGTTAACTGTGGGTTTATAATTATGAACGCGGGACATTAAGATTTATAGTTAACATGGACGAATATTAGAGTCGGTAAATTCATTAGTCAGCATATAATTGTACACTTTTTTGTTTTTCCGTAGTTAGACTGTATCTATAATGCATTTCATACGACAATTAACGCACCTAACATATTTGCATATAAAAGCATGTTTTCAGGGTTTTTTTTATTAGTTCTAAAATAAAAAGAAATAGTCTCAATTTTGTTTTATTAGACTATATTTATTTTGTTTAAAATGTAATATTTGACAAACAAAATTAAGATTAGTTTTCTAAATTTTCATTTGAATTAAATAAAAATAAAATAGGATAGTAGATGAAAAAAAAGCAACGCATATTAAAAACAAGTGCATCTATTTTTTAATGCAAAAACAGCCGCTCCAAAAATAGCCTGTTCTAATGAAATAATCCTAGACACGTGCGCAGTGCGGAGACGTTTAACGGCCGTAAATAACTCAAGAGATAATAGCCCAAACATGTTCAAAAGTATCCTGACGGGTCTTTGTTTACCATTCACTAGGGAAGTCTGGAAACCGAGCCCTAAAACTTTAAACCTGAGCTAATTCAATTAGATTTACCGCTGGGTTTGAAGTGAATTTAATCAATGCACTTTTCTCTGAAAGTGAACCTTTGCGACAGATATCCGTACAAAAAAATGACCCCAAAGTCTGTTCACTGCGAAATGAAAATGCATAGATATTTGCGTGCATAATTCCACATTCATACAATAGTCAACAACATGGGGTTTATCCCGTAATTGCAAAAGAACATCAATAATAAGAAAACTTAAATTAGTTAATTTTTACACCCGTTAAAGCTTAACTTAAACTAACCTCAAAAATATTACAATAATAAAAATAATTTGTCACTGTTTTATTATCAATGGCAGACAGCTTCGGTAATAGACTATTAGCATTAGAAATACTCATCTCAATACTGTTACAACTGCAAGCAACCAAACAATTGCAGCAATCCAATTAAGCTCGCATTTCCTTTATGAAGACAAAGATTTGGTTGCGGAGGACAGAACGATCACTTCTTTTTTTAGTTCTTTCACTGACAGCGGAACAATTGGTGTACGAGAGAATCTGAATGCAGCACCAGTAATTAATGCTCTGTTGAATTTTATAAGGAGCGCAGCTTTAGCTGACACAGTTTTATGACGTTCTTTATTTCCCCTCACTAACGTTCTCAGCTAAACGTGCTTCTAATGCCACCAAACACAAACACTTTAAATGAAGACGACAAAATAAACTATTTTATTCAAGATATACAATATTAATAATAATAATAATAATAAATAAATAAATAAAGTATATATAATAGGCTATTTTAATAATAATGGATTCAGGTTACTGTGAGAAAAAAATATATAGGTTTAATGCATTTTTTAACGAATTACTCACAGCTGTTTCACTTTGCTGCATCAGTTCGGCATCAAACAGGGCCCGGCATACTAGCATTGCTGGATATGTTTAGGATGTGTAGTTTAGACAGGTTTGTTATCTTGCACAGGCTTCCCCTCTGCTTCTCATATTCTAAACTAACGCAGGCGCGCATCACCACCGTTATTTCAGTTAATTATTATTATTATTATGCCTGAAGACGTAGGCTATAGGCTATACAGAAATGAAAGCAACTGCAATATTTTACAATAAATTGGATGTCACCCGACTCGTTACCAACAAACGTAAAAGCATGACTGGTATAGGCTATAGCCTGTTATTGCGAAAAAAAAACTGGTAAAGGAACATGTAAAAATAAAATTAAAAAAGAAAAAAATATTTATATTATGGTTGCTACACACAAATTAGGCTAATAGACATCTCATTGACCAAAAATATCCAGACCATGAACAGGCCTCGAAACCGCTTATCTTAAAAAATTCCGATAAAATTAAATACCTGCAATTAATATAATAATGTTTATATAACTAGTGTTTTTAGCGGAAATTTTGTTTCATCACTATTTTGTTTTAAGACGTTTGTCTGACATTTGTAAACAGAAAAAAAACAATTCACTTAAAAACGACAGGATTTTTTTTAATGAAGTGACATCTTGAACTTATGAAGACAATGAAAGATTAATGTTAGCACAACTTACCAAATGTTTAAATTTACAAATGACAAAAAGTAAAAATTGTTGCCCAAACTTGTTCATCACCATTGCTACAACGTCATAATGGTTTTACAGCCATTTAGACAAAATACATTATGAACGCGTCATAATGGGCAAGACGTTGCTTCAGCAAGCATTATTTAAAAAATAGAATGAGAAAAACGTGCAAGCTAAAACATTTAGGTTTTTTTTCTTTCTTGGATATTACAAAATGTCATGCTGATTGTTAAACACCAAATAAAAAGATTCGACAGATACCAACATGATACGGTTTACAAGAAAATAATGCCTGATAATAAATGACAAATTAGACCAAATTGTTCTATGCTGCTTTAAAACCTTTTGGAGATATATTCAGGCGCGAGAAAAAACATGATCTCGTGGAAATTTAAGGAAGATTTATAGTCTTACTCGGCGTTAAAAAAAATATTTAAATGCACTTAAACGACATTTTTAAATCGATGTCAAACGATGAAGTGATGTCAAACGCGGCATCGGAACAGAAGGGTCTCCACAAACCTGTCTAAAAAGATAAGGGCAGTTAAAATGAGAAAGGATTTGGAACAGAAAAGAAAAACCTCAGAGTCTAACAGTAAAAACACAACAAACAAGCTCGTACGGAGTTCTTTGTTGGCGAGATTAAGTCTCGAGTTAAAAAGCATTGCGAATCAACCATTAAATTGCTCCCTCCGTGTTGCCCTTCACATTCAATGAGTTATATATTTCACATCCTAATGACATTAATGTCATGTGTTAAGTCCCCCCACATATTTCCAACAAAACATTTTTTCTTCTTAGCAAAGGTCTGACCTCACCCATTCATTTCATCTACATAATAACCGAGGAGAGGTCTTGACGTGCGTAGTGGTCTATACCGAGGAGATCTGGGCTGCATCTTCAGAAGACGCATTTTTCGTTACTCCTCTAACCTTAAGGGGGCTTTTTAGCTTTCGGTTAGCTATCCATTTCTGGAAAACATCTGAATCATTTTATAACCAAAGCCAGCTGCTGCACAAGTCAATGCGTGCGTGTGAGTGAGTGAGTGTGTGTGCGTGTGTGTATTCGGAAGAGGGACAGAGTGTGAGAGTATCTGTTCGCTTTGCTCTCCAAAAAGGAAAGAAAGGAAGGGGGAAAAAAAGCTTGGACGTCTTTTTCTCCCCGTAACTTTTTTTTTTTAGGAATGAACGCCGAGACGTGCGTTTCATACTGCGAAATGACATCCATGGATTCATATTATAGCCCATCTGCACCGCAAGGTAGGGATCACCAGGCGAATCCTTTCAGGACATTCCAGGCGAGTGACACCAAATACAGCCCCGCTTTCCTGACCAACAAAGGTCAGGCGTTCGGGGAGAAATCTGGGAGCCCGTTCCAGCAGGAATGCCAGTCATTGGATGCCACTGCTGGGGAAGGCACCTTTAACAAATACCACGTCTTCATGCAGAGGTCCTCCTGCAAAACTCCCCCAGACAGCAGCAAACTCCAGCAGGAGAGCGGACACAACGGAGGACTCGTCGCGTGTTATGGTGAGTTTCAAACAAGGCTACGCGCTCGAGACGCGTTCTCCCTTCTCGTTTTCACGGCAAATAAACGCAGAGCGATACAAGCAGGTTGGAGAAGCGCACAGCATTCAACATTCATGGTTTTGTGACTCTCTTAAAACAGGATAATCTGCAAAGCCCTTCAGTAAAAAGCTACAATTAGACCAGGTTATTTTACTTGAGAGGCAGTTATTTATATTAATAATCACATCAGAGTAAAGTCTATCTGTAGGCTAATATTTACAAAGCAAACGCAGTGGACTTCACAACTTAACTGGCTCAGCTATCACAGTAACACAATTAGGAAGAGGCATAACCTCCCCGGCTATTACATTTTAACTTTGAAGAGCGAATTAAATTAGATTTAATGCGATAATCTGAATTACAATCCTTAATACTGGATCTGAATCAGACAATTGAATTAACGCGTTTCGGAACTAATTTTATACGCTTTTACAAGTTGTCGACGGCACACTGAGTGTTTTGGTCTCTCACTTGTATGACAGCAGGCTCGGATCTATATGAAAGCCATCAGGACTACCAAAGCTAAGACTAGAGGAGCATTTTGCACAATTCTGACAGACATGCAAGCGCGCAGAACTCCTGCACAAAGACAAATAAGTGGTTCAGTTAAATATGAAAAAAATTCCATGTACATTAATAACATTTTTTATTGTGAAAATCAAAGGCTTCGCGTTGAAATCTACACTAGAATATTACATGAAAAGAGTTCTTTAACTGGAGGACTGCTTACTTCTATTCACTAATAAACGATGTAGAGTCATTTCATCCTCTATAATTGTTTGTTCTTTTAAAAATAAAGAAAAAAGTAACCCACACACCTATTTCTTTTAACGCGTTCTAGCAATCTGAAGATGAAGCCTAGTGTTCGTGGATAGAAACGGCCCTGAGGGCTTGTAAAGGAAGCTATTGGGATCTAAACAAGTTCAGCATTAAGATACTCGAGAACTTTTCAGCATTCCCGTCCTTTGACATCCATCACTACTTTTACTGCAATTTATTATAGGCCCTAGTTGTAATAATGATGATGATGATAGGCTATACAAATGACCGTATTCAAAAATTAAAATAAATAAAATAAAGTCTAAAATAGGAAGGAGATAGGAGACACACAGAAGCCAATGAGCTGGTGGCGGTAGCCCATAATGAGCTCGGGAAAATGTTTCAATGTGTCCATAAAAAGTCTTCTGCAAATGTTTGTTTTAGTTGATGCATTTTTAACAACGCACATATTTTAAGCTGACACTAATGTGGTTTAGATTAAACGAATTTGATCGAGTTTTTAACGTCAGGTGTGCTGTGCGACCATTTATTAAAGTTGAGCTGTCTGGTGCTAATAGAAAAACGGGTTTATAATCACTAAATCCATTTCTAAGACTTTGATGGCTTCTTGTTGGCTCATTCGAAAGCAGAATATTGCCAAAAAAAAAAAAAAAAACTTTGAAGATGTAGGCTGTGTGAAGAACAATTTCATACAGGCATTCAATTACAAATACGTAGCATTAGAAAAAAAGCTTTGGAATAATAAAAGTAAACAGTAAAATAATAACGTTATTCACCTTTCAAGAAGGAGGAAAACCATTCTGCTACAGTCTCTTGGTATTGTCTAATAATTCACGATACCAGAAAAAAAAACCCGAATCATCTTCTAGCCATAGTTGTCAAAAGGCGTTGAGGAAAGGAGCACTGTAATAGAGAATGAACATGTCGAGATTATTATTATGCATATTAAGCTAGAGAAAATATAGAAGAGAGAAAAATAATTGCATTTTTAAAATAGAGTAAAAACAGCAATATAATAACATTGGCATTAATAGCAGACTAACACTTTTTGTGATCTATAGGCTACTATCAAATAACTGCGATCGCATTCACATCTTTGTAACGACCAAACACAAAAGCCATCATTCGTTTACAGCTGCAGCTTTCGGCAACGCGCTGCATAATCAAAGGATGACGCAACGAGATATCGACATACATTAGTTTTAATAATGTCTGTTGTGCAGATGTTGCCAAATAAAAGTCCTATTTCCCAAACTAATCAAAACCTCTCTGACAGAGAAAAAGACCACGTGAGTTGATTAACAGAACCTTACAAGCCAATGGCAAAATTAGCTCGTTTGATTTTAAGTTCACTTCATAATAGCTTAAATGTCGTTATGAATACGACATGATGTAATGCCTTTCAGACCAGAAAGGCTGATTGTTGATCTATTTATTATAATTTAGATTCTTAAAGGCCTATGAACCAATATAAAAGACATATATGCACCTAAGAGTTTTTAAAATGTATTAAGGTACATTTCTATTATTATGCATTAGCCTATAATGTTTACTCATAAATGAAAGTTATTATAGTGTGTTACTTTGTGATGGAAGAAAAGCAGTTCCAATTAATCTTTCAGCACATAATATAATAATCGATCTGCTCACAATGTATATTATTCCTAGCTGTAATATAAAGACAGAGCAGGATTTGCCTTCAGCAGCTCATCATGCATGGAAAAAAAATAAAAATGGAGGAGCAGGTTGTATTTATTGAAATCAGGTACAAGTGCTGATGCTTTAAAAGTTACCCTGCTCTATTTATGACTATTATTAAAGGGTTGCTGCAGAATCCATGCCTTTGGTTACAAAAACAATCTCAGCTCAAAGGATTAGTTTATTTTTTTAATAAGGGATAATGAAAGCATCATGTAATTGATCTAGAGGTTACTGAACACTGAGTAACTGTTTTAAATTGAAAACATGTTCAGTCCATTTAAAAACAGATGAATGAGTTTATGAGTTTGTGTGCAATATTTATGATATTAATATGTCTGCAATGGGCATGTGTAACTGCTGAATGCTGCCACAAACAAAACCTATTAAAAGACAAGATGTTGATCATATAATAAGAAAAAACAAAATAAGCTTTTTTTAAAGCACAAAGATTAACAATCCAAACAAATAAGAATAACGAGGCTGATACCTACCTTTCATTAGGACAATGAAATTACACAACATTGTTTAATTTAACAGACTACTAGGACTGAAAAATTAGTAAATCATGATATGATATTCAAATGTGCATTTTTATTTACAATAACTTGTATGTTGAAGTAATGATTCACTTTGCTCTTAAGAGACATCATTCCAGTAATTCAAAGAGTGCAACATACAAAATGTCCTGCCAGAGAAATTTGTTGAGCCAAAATTAAAGTTGCTAAGGCCCATTTTGTGTGTAGTGATTTTATGAGGTGCGATGCCTGAAGTGGAAAGACAAGTAGTTAGTAAATAAATAAATAAACGCCTCTGTTTCAACCATGATACTTACCAGCATCGAAAGTGGCTTACTTAATTCTAGTTTTAAAAAGAGCCGCAGTCACAGACTAGACTTGCATTAAAGTCACATTTCCCCTGGGCATGATTATTTTGTCGAAGAGGGTATGTGGTTTTCAAAACAAGCTTTTGACTAATTCCTCCTTTGTGGTCAGCACCAATAACAAAAGAAAACGGCACTCTTAAAAGGGAGCCCTTCATCACCTCTTCAGCGAAAGCACGATATTACCACAGCATTATCCACCATTAGCTAACACGAACACTAGAATTGTCCTTAGAAAAAAGATCACTAATGTAGCTCAGATGTACATTGACAAGGTTCCTGTTAATGAAGACTAAGCAAAAAAAGCAAAGGGAGTCCATGGAGTGTCAAAGGATGACAACTTCATACAACCTTGTAAAACAAATGCATGCGTCACCATCACAGCTTTTGCATTTGGCTTGAGATAAATGGAAGAAGTCATATAAACTTGCATTAATAATAACACCAAAGGCGTCGACTAAGCATGCACTCACAACAAAATTTTGAAGCAATTCAGTATTATAGACCATTAATAGTCGATATAATGGGAGAAAATATTTACAATACAATGACTTGGCAGTTAATCATTTAAGGAATGAAGACCGCTTGATTGACAGTCTTGTACAACAGGCAATATCACGACTTGTGTTTGACTTGGTTTTCGCTTCTTTTTTAGTATTATTTTGGATTTTGGCGTTTGTGTGAATCAATAAGGCTCAAGCTTGCTCATAGTTTATCTACTTGCTCTGCTGAGAACAACAGCACAATACAAAATATTATTCTATTAGGTGATGGAATGGCAGAATTGAAAGTCTATGAGCCAACCATTCGCATAAAATAATAGTTGAATTTCAAGAATTATGACGTTTATATCACTAGTTTGTGTATGACCATTTCTATATATTCTCATTGCTTGCTAACCTTTTTTAAGCACTCATTAAATTTAGCCAACCATGTTTTTTATGAGCGTTTCCCCAATATGATTAATAACTATATGAAAGGAAGTAGCTCAGCAGCATTTCTATAATGAGCATATACAAACCACTTTGAGCTTTTTTGTTCCTTTTATAAACAGGGAAATACCGAAGGTAGGGATAAAATATTTTTATTAAAAAACGTTTTAAAAATTGACGATTATTTTGAACATTCCCTTTTTTTAGTCCGATTTGTCATACAAATAAATAAAATAAATTTGTTGTACTGTAAAGAAAATCTCTTACTGCTTTTACTTGCAATGATACATGCATGAATTATTACCACGTATTTGAATTTACTGAAGTAATAACTTACAATGTCTATAGTACAACAGCAGTACAAAATTAATGAACAAAATATCACCATGTAAACGTCCAAACATCTCAACACATCAAAGTCATAGAAAGCAATTCACATTTCAGATGAGGCCATCAGCCTAGTTTTGGAACTGCAGTCTGTTTCAACAAATAGTACGCATAAAGGGAGAATAAAGTCACAGAAGAACTGCACAAGCGGAGGAAAAAAAGGCCATTCCCATAGCCTGTTAACGTAAGGAGAGGTGACAAGGACTAGGTATCATTTTACCAGTTGGCTCAAAATTTGGCTTTACAGTTTACATTAGCTTCAGTCAGCTTGCCTGAACGCGGCACGCCAGCACTACTCTTCAAAGACAAGGCCTCTATTTAAACAGCATAATCAAACCCCACAAGATTCCTCCTAATCGGTCCTCAACTACTAGTTTAACATCTGATGCGAAAACACATTATTGAAACAAATCCTTTGTTTGGAAATTTGTTACTTTATTTCTCAACTATAGATTTGGAACTTATTTATAACACAAAATCTACACACACATATTTTTATTTTTACAATTTTTTTATTTAATTTTTTTTATAGCAATAGTTATATTAATATAGCAATATATTCTCTCACTTTCACACGATCATGCTGTATATACATTGTGCTACAAAAAACACCCCACTGACTTTAATTGCATGAACATATATTACTTTGTTTTCCACAGAAATGTTTCTGTAGAGACTTAAACTGTAATACTTTATGCTACCATTGCCTCTTGGCGCATTGGCTCTTTTCTGCATGTTTTTCTCTCTCGACATTATCTTAAACGACAGTGATTAGTTCGTTTAGTTTTTTACAGCATTCCATAGTGCTTGTTAACTACAACACTGCTCCAATGTGGTTTCTAATGCCATCCAGGAGATTCCAGACTTTACTGATAATTTGGGAAATGCATTGTCAACTGCTAAACAAACAAAACGGTGCAAAATAGCACCATAAAAAAAAAAAGAGAGAGCAGTACAAGGCAAGCTGTTGCAACATGTTTGAAGCGATTTAGTTCCCTTGCACCAAAAAAAAAAAGCTGGCCTAAAACGGTGATATATTTGTACCTAATGACGTTCCAAAAGAAAAGCCAAAGCAAAATCACCAAAATACTGCACTTACACAAAGTACTTTAACTCCCTATATTTTTCAGAAAACCACCAAATCTGACCTCTCGGAAATCAACCTAACCAAGCGGTGTTAAACCAGCAAAAAGACACCCTGTGTTTTTTTTTTTTGACAAAGTGTATGGAATCAAACTGCAGTTGATAAACTCATCTTCAGGTTTTAGCTGTCTTGAGTTAAGAAATGTTTTTCTTTCTGTTTCGGCACTCCAAGAGAGCCGGACGAGCTGAGCGAGCTGTGATGTATCGCGAGAAGCAGCTTAAAGGAAATGCTGTGTTTTCTTGCCCAGCATGTGCTAAATCGTCCTTTAGGACTAGCGGTGTGTTTGGATTTCTCTGCGGATACCTATCGGATTCTCACTACCGGGCTTTTTTTCAAACAGCACCAGCTGATATGCATATAGGTCTCCCTCTGAAACAACCGCCGTCTTGTGCGTCATTTTGAATAGAGTCACACAGTTCACGCAGAAGTCCGAATCTAACACAAGAGCTAGAGGTGACTCTAAAACGTAAAGCAAGTCAAGCAGGAGACGGTCCTTGCGGTTTGGTCGCTCTATGTTTAGAATCGAGCTGCTGTTGTCACATCTGCCTTCGACTATGTGATTTGCTCTGGTTTTGCAAATGGCTGCGTGTGCAGACGTTTACTAATGAGGCTCCATCTCTACTAATATCTTGTGGTGTCACGCTCACAATCACCAATAAAATTTTTTAAAAAGTTTCACCGTTTCCATATGCCACCAGCCGGAGCCACTCTTCATATCACAACCTATCAATCTCTCCATGCCGTGTCCGTCTGTAAGAGCCTGAAATAATTAGATAGCGGAAGAGAAGTTCAGACTGTTGGCCTGGCTTCAGAGCAGCAAGCTGCCTATTACAATTCAATCCATATTTTAAGCACCGAAAACAAACCTAATTGCAGATAAAAACAAAAGCTTAGATGAGCAAACAGTCTTCCTCAATTTCCTTTACCATTTATTTTCAGTCATAATACAGATGAAACCCAGCCTGACAATGTCTTATTTATGCGTTTTAATTTTTTTTTAACATTTTCGGGGGCTTTGGCGTATTTCACCATTAACCCTTCACAGAGACCCCAGGTAGCCTAATTTATAGTGTTTCTTTTATTTGCCTGCTGCTGACCCTAACAATCAGATTCTGTAAAAAAGCATAGAGGATACCCTGCCGCTTTACAGCTAGTTAAATTACACTTTGATGTGTTCCCCCGTTTTCAGCTGGTGCTAAATGACTGCCCCTTGTAAAGATCTGACCCTCGCTAACTCATAAGGTCGAGCACCGACATCCTACAAAGCCAGGAATCACTGGCATCTCCAATCGAAGGCAAGCCACTTTTTTTTAGTGCGAGTGGGTCTGGAACCGCTGTGTGAGCCATTCATGCATATTTTATGAAAATATATAGTGGTGCCCTTTTCTCATGATTTATAGGATATATCAAATGGTGACCTATTTGAAGATATTTTACTCTGGAGTCAGAGGTAAAAGGAGATCCTGTAAAACGGGTTTACAAGCCCCAATCTTGCTGCGCATACAGGTGTGAATCTACTCAGGTTAAAAAGCCAATTAGTCTTTTTCCTGAACCTCACCGTCTCCTAACCTAGAGCTGAACAACTGGCAACTTCTGAGGTGACAAACGTTGGTACGGCGCTGCTGTTATAATACTTTTAGTGTGGTATTAACATTAGAAATTCAGTCAGATTTGATACCATGTCTGTCTTACCTCATCGCACTGGGAAAGTAATTGACTTCACTCTGAAGTAGCAGAAAAATTGATGTGCAGTATTGGAATCTGACGCACTGATAACTAAATAGACAACATACACACACACACAAAACATTATACGTCCACATGGAAAATGCAAGTACAAATAGCGTGCTCATAATAGTTTCAGGAACTGTTTAAATAAGTACAAGCTAAACTGCAGATTAATTAAAAAGACATTTTTTCTTACCTAAAATACATACTATTTAATGCAAACTAATGTTTTGGGGTTGTAATACTTTTACTCTTTAGTTTTGAATTGTTGAATAGTTTCGAATTGTTTAAAATATATTTATAATGACAGTAAAGACATTTATAATTTTCCAAAATTCTATTTCAAATTAGTTCTGTTCTTTTAACTTCGTATTCAAAGTATTATGAAAAATGCATCACTAATTCCACAAAAATATTAAGCAGCACAACTGTTTTGAATATAGATAATAATAATTATTATAATATAATTAGAATGAAAAATGCATCTTGAAGCAAAAAGCATACCAGAATATTTGAATGATTTCAGAAGGACCATGCATGCGACACAGAAAAATGGCATACTGTCTGCTCAAAGATCTACTTTGCAAAGTGAAAGTGACTTGTGGCCAAGTATGGTGTCCCATACTCAGAATTTGTGCTCTGCTTTAACCCATCCAATTGCGCACACACACTCACACAATGTAAACACATACCTGGAGCAGTGGGCAGCCATTTCGGTTGCAGCGCCTGGGGTACTATAGGGGGTTCAGGTCTCACCTCAGTTGTGGTACTGAGGATAGAGCGCTGGTCATTCATCCCCCCACCTACAAAAAAAAAAAAAAAAAAAAAAGATTATAATATTATTATTAATAATTATAACAATATTTGAATATTTTATATTGCATATTGAAATGTTTAATAATTTTAATAATATCATTTGTACGCACACCACACATACAAAACTTCAAGTTCACCATTTTACTATTGTTTATGCAGAAGACTAGCAAACAGACTATTATGTGCTACACCAAGTTAAAAAATGTGTGTAAAGCTATGCAAGTCAAAAAAAAATCTAATAAAAAAAATGAGTGAACAGTGAATAGACTCCTTGTCCTGAATTTATGCAATTGCAGGCAGAGCCAAAAAGCCACTTTTGGCAACATTCATAACATTTCTTCAGTGCTGCTAAAATAAAGTGCTCATTTGCATTAACAGGAAAATGTAGATTTGTTTTGGTCAACTGTGGTAGAAATTGTTCCTAAAGTCATATATGAGGTCATGAAACGTTGGTGTGTTACAGCAACCCAAACAAGGTTAAATAGCAAGACCATGTTCAGCTCTGAACTTCTGTTGCAATCTTCAACCACCACCCCCCTCAGAGCTCCGGTTCGAAACTTCTCTACTCTGACAGAAACATTTTGCCATGAGACTTCTTGCCTAGAAGGCAGGTCATGTTACTTGCCCATATGGTGGAGCTACAGGGGCAGCCAAGTCTCTGTTCACCTTGAGCAGAGGAGAGCCTGGGTTGAACCCTCGGTGGACTACGAGACTGTCACAATACTCTAGGTCTGCCAAAAGCCATCAGTGACACAGGGTATAAACAAGAGCCTTTGATCGCCAGGGCCTGATTTCAAACAGGCTGTCAGCTTTTCCGTGTGGGGGCAAGAGGCGTGAGGCATCTGAAGGGACAAGCTGAAAATATTTATGTTTGAGTAAATATGCTGCTCCCACTTGCTTAACAAGATGTGTCAGTCCTGGGCAAGAGGCAATGTGGGAGCCATTATACCCCCAGGCCTGGCTCCATGACTGTCATAGTTAAGCCAATGGTGCCTGGAGAAGGCAAAATAAGGAGACAAGAAAAAGGAACCATATACAACCTGTTATACGGTCAAGAACAGGAACGAGAGTTAAAGTCAGGATGGTCCACCCAAAAATGGAAATTCATTTAAATTTACTTTTGACAATTCAAAACTGCATTTGATATCTGGGCAATATAGAAGATGATATTTTAAGAGAGTTTGTTCTCCAACAATTTCTAATGTATCTTAAAAAATATTTTGTGTTTCACAGAAGTAAGCAAATCAGAGTTTTGGGTGAACTAGGCCTATCCCTTTAAGAGAGAGTCGTAAAAATGCTGTTTCCTTTTTATGCAGTATGTTATATATCAAGATAATGCTTTTTTCCTAGGCAGAGTCAATTTGCAAATCATTGGACAACACACAAGGTTCACAAAGCCACAAACAATAGTTGTCTTGATCACAGTTCACATAGTTATTGGAAACTGAAAGAGTAGAACTTGTTAGGGGAATGAAACGATGGTTGTGCCAACATGTTCAAGTTGCACACATTACCAGGGCCAGAAACAACACATGGATATTTCAGCATGTGGTTGGGGCAACATGTATATGGCCATAAAAATATTTAGTAGGATTTAAAGAAAATTATACTTTTAGCTTAGCGGGACCTTCAAAGCCACACTGTGAATGATCTACCCCTAAATTAGCAGTTCACCCAAGAATTTACTATTGTTCAAAACCTGTATGTCTGCGTTTATTTAGTAGAACACAAAAGAAGCTATTTTGATGAATGTTCATGCACATACAATGAAAGTCAATGGGGTGCAAAACAACTTTCACTTAAAAAAAAAAAAAAAAAAAAATATATATATA
>JAUMHG010000043.1:8408488-8436005 GCA_032359395.1 Enteromius anoplus | reverse complement strand
GTGAAATATTCACTTAATGGTGATATTAGTACCTTCAGATATTAACATGTAGGGTAGATAAAATACAGAAGGAGTACTTTTAAGTGAAAAGCTGTTTTTCTTCCAGCAATTTGTCCAGAGTCACCACAATACCTTAATCCAGCCCAATGCATTACCCAACATGGTTCTGCGTAGAGGCCTATTGTGCTGAGAAAGGCATGTGTGCCAGTAGCACTTACTCATCAGCCCCTCAGTTTAAACCTGAGAAGGTTTTAATCAAGTCTCACATTAGAAAATGAACACATCTCAACACTGCATCACCTAAAATAACTTTCCTTCACTGAGTGCAGAGCTAAAGTAAGACATAAAGCTTAGGGTCGCCACTGGATCACATCAGCAGGAACGTCCCCAAAGGAACTCTAATCCAGCTTTACACCCTACTCTTCCTTGCAGCCAAGTGAGCGAAAAAGGGTGAGAGAAACGAAAGTCTGCCAATACCGCCATCAATTTTGTGAGCATTATGGTTTGAGTGAGCATGCCGTTCTTTGTAGCACAGAGCACAGACAGGTAACGAGCACAGAAAGAGCTGGAGAAATGACCTAATGTACTGGAATCCTCACATTCATTGATCTGACTGAATTTATGACCGGCACGCTGACTGGGGTTTCACAGCTGAGCTGCTGTGTGTTTCCAGTGGCTTGACGGAGAAAATTACCACTCTAGAGTCTTGTCGCTGGGCTAGTGTGGCCTCATTACGAGCCAAGCACCATTTTGCACCCTTGCCACAGAGCGTGTGTATGTTTGAGGCTGCGATCATCAAACAGGGCTGCAGTCTTCGGATTGTGCCCAGGCGGGAAACCTGTAATTTTCTATCAGTCTGCAATTACAGCCACGGTGTCTGTTTCACATGAGCAGCTGATTTATGAGCCGAGACTGGCAGCCATTACCGCTGCGAGTCTGACATCAAGCCATGGGTCTTAAAGACTCTCTTGTTCCACACACACTCACTACAGACCCAGTTATGGAATATTTAAGATATTGTGATCAAAGAACTATGAAGGACAACACTACATTTTCTTGCCCATTATATAGACAATGCTAAGAAGAAGTGGGCCACGTTAAACAGTATTTAGTAGGGTTGTAAAATTTGTTAACATTGATGAATTGCAGGCATAATGAACAATATTAGTGTACATTGCTCGATAATACATTTAGTATGAATTAAAATTATGAGCAAACATACATTTATAATGAACAACATACAGTAGAAAATGTAAAAGATGTTAAAGATTACAAACTGGAATCATACCAGATTTAATTATTAATAATTATTTAATTTTTTAATTCTAAAATAGATTAATTAATAGAAACAGATTTAACATACATACTCAGAATGTGTGTAATATAATATAAATATATAATACTCTTTTTTTGCTATATATATGAAATATCACCACTGTACCCTTAAATTCAATTAAATTCAATTCAAATTTATTTGTATAGCGCTTTTCATGATGCATATCATTGCAAAGCAGCTTTACACCAAAGTAATGTTTTACAGTATATGTAGTTGTAGTTTTTACATGTACATAGCTAAAAATAGCTCCAAAGGAAATGCCCCTTGCAATATACATTTGTAATTTGGACAAAAATGCTTTGACCATTACTAATTTCAGTTACTAAAAACTGGGAGAGATTGTGCTGAAGAACACAGTGAATGTAGAAGAAGAGATGCTGATAATTTTATTAAATTGAAAGAGAGGGGAAAATGTGTTAAACATTAAAACACCTACATTACACTGGGGTCACCTAGTACCAATAATAAATAAAATATTTTACTTGCCCCCGCACCACTTTTGTAATTAATAACCGTTCTCTGTCTACAGGTAAAGACAGCACAGGGCTGACAGATTCTGAGTTACCCCAAAACATCGATCCTGCAGGGATGGATGGCAGCTACCTCAGCATAAAGGAGACAGGAGTGAAAAGCCCTCAGCCAAACTCAGAGCTGGCTTCTCCGTTAGACAAGGTCGAGGGAGAGAGCAACAAGGGCAAGAAAAGACGCAACCGTACCACCTTCACAAGCTATCAGTTAGAGGAGCTGGAGAAAGTCTTTCAGAAAACACACTATCCTGACGTCTACGCCCGTGAACAACTCGCACTGAGGACTGACCTGACAGAAGCTCGAGTACAGGTGAGCACCATATATCCATTGCTAAATACCATTCTGTGTTTTAAAATGACCTTTAACATTGAGGCTAGACCACTATTCTTTCGCTACTAATTTTATACCAGTTGTTGTGCAAAATGAGGGATGAGATTCAGGTGAAGACCAACATCTTATTTTGTAAAATTGGAAAAAGAACAGTGACACCAGGAGGAAAATATATTAAGCTTAACGTCTTGACTATTAAAGGTAAATAAAAAATACAGAGCAAATGCAGCTGAATTTGGCCATCGCCAAAAAGGGCTTTCGTATTAGTCATGTCCAGAGTCTGCTTATATCTCGAGACGCTACCTGAACCTCTGTCTGGAAAACCAGAACCTTTATGTGACCCATCCCAACCCCCAACCTTACCCCTACATTTGCATATAATCCCTCCAACACTACTACCGCATTCCTGCACCGACAGACAGAACGGGAGATCCCTTTACCCGACCCCAAATGTGCGCTTTACTTAGAAGCCCTGGATTTACACTGTTTTTCTTTCATTAATGTCCCACTCCGGAAAGAATGTGTCCCTCCCTGCTCTCAAGGGTAGGTGAGAGAACCTGGCCTGAAGCTCCTTCATGTGGTGAGGGTTGCTTATGACCTGCATACATGCAAACAACTTTGACTATAACTAAAGAACGATGGGAAACAACCACAGAACCATGATGGCTCGGTTCCAGGGATGATAAACACTGTAAAATCTTTTTGGAACTTTTGGAAAGTGTAGCCTTTCATCATCTACTTTAGGACAGCACAGAAATATAACCATTTTTACTACACTTAACAATAATGATAGCCAGAGCTTTTTTTTTTTTTTTTTTTTTACAGTAACATGAAAAAAGAAAATATTCAAGCAAGCTTAGTTTGAAGTTTGGTTTGGGTCACTTGCTGGACCCACCCCCGTATTCTCCTGATCATTTCCTGATGGGAATACAGCATATTAAAGAAGCAACAGCTTTGTAAATTTCTCTAGGAAGAGAAGGATCTGATAATATATTTAATAATAGTTTCTATTTGAAGGTTAAGGGCTTAAAACAATCAACCTTTTAATCTAAAAATGTCATTTGATGAGCACACAAAAAGTATTATTAATGGCTTTTTCCATAATTACAGTTCTTAAAGTTCAAGAAAAAAAAAATGTAAAAAAGAATGATTTTTAAGTAGAAGAGGTGAGTTTGAGTGACAGCAGAGGCAGACCATCAATCCTCAAAGCCACTCTGGACTTCAAAGCTGCTCTTTCCCCTTTTCTCCTGGGTTTAGTTCAGTGTTTCTGTTCGCTCTCCTGGTGCTTGAACATAAATAAAGCTCCATAATAAGCCTCTAAGCTGTTTTAGCTGTCAGCGTCTTTACCAATTACTGTGTTACTAGCACGCATGGACAACATACAAAAGATTAAAAAAAGAGACTTTTTCTGCCATTTTGAACAGGTGCTGGTCAAAATTACTCAGGTTGTTAATATTAGTAGGATTGAATTTATCCGGCAGCAACCACTACAGGAAAGAATGACAAAAAAAATAAAGAAACCAAAATGGAAGACCTAGGTTGTGACTGTAGTAAAGACGCAAATGACTTCATCTATGATCTCTCTCACTCACTCTGTCAGTCTGGTTCAAAGTTGAGCTCTTGGTATAAGCATATTCTACACACCTCAGCACTGGTTCATCAGTATGAAAGGAATAAGGAAATCTTTCCACCACTCGTCTATGTGCCTCTACCGGGTCGGAGAGTCAGATATGGAAAGCCAGGAGCTTAAGTGTCAGGAAATTAAACATAGAATGAAAACAAACTCCATTTTGAACTTTCTGCCATCTTTCTTCTCAATCTCCCAACCTGCATGCTTAACTTACAAAAGGGGGAAGACAGTCTGAGAAAAAGATAAATACAAAGAAAGGAATAAAAATGCTGGCACACACAATGTATATTAAAAAGACTTTTTAGATGCCCAGACAGCATCAACAGCTAGCTTCATTTCAAAACACAAACAAGGATACAAGGATGTAGACGGAGAACCATGAGCGATGATGCCTGCTGAAAAAAAATCTGTGCATTTCAGAAAACAAATGTTCTTTTTTTTCTCAAGGCAGTTAAGCTCTATAAACATATGATGTGGAGCCAAAGGATGTTGATGTCCACCATCACATTAAGTGCAAGCAGAGCTGAGGTGCTATCAGGTTACGCCGAGAGATAGGCTGACATGTTGCTGGCAATAGATGCAAAAACCACAAACTGATTGACCAAAGAGCCATACCCAGATCCAAGTTCAAGCTCCTTGACGAATCGAGATTGCAAAACAAAAGAAAGTCTCTGTTTGAAAAAAAAGAAAGAAAAACTTTCCACTACACAAATCAATAAACAGATAGTTCTAAACAGAGAAGAGCCGGGATTAAAAGAATGGAATTTTGGCAGCTCTTCAGACTGCGACCCATGAGAAATCACTTTATGTGTAATTTGTTCTCTAATTCCCAGGTCTCCAAATAACAACCATCTATTCAGGGAAACAATGCATATTTCTATAGAAAAGGAAAGAGGGAAAAGGATCAAAATTCTGACTATTTTTAAAGAATTAATTTACTATAGAACTGTCACTATTTCACTATCACATTATTCAAACATGTATGACTATCATAAAAGAAATAATACATTTTTCATAAAGTTTCATTGTCCAAAACATCATAAGAGCCCACTGAAATCCACTGCATGATCAAAATATTTTCGTGTTATGCACAAAAAAAAGTCACGCAGGTCCAGAATGACACAAGGGTGAGTAAATGATAGATTTTTTCATTTTTGATTCACCTTTTCCTTTTTAAAAGCTGAGCAGCAATAATCTCCTAATCCATCAAAGCAAGCGTGTGGCGCTGGAGGAGCTGGGTTACTGACACAGTTCTCTGAGGCCTCTGGCCCTGGTGGGTTCCTGCTTTCTCCTCCCTGCCCCCCGCTGCCGCTGATGAATCTGATAGAAAAGAAACTCGGAGGAGGCCATCACAATCTGTCAGCTCCCACAACATCAAACAACGGCCATGTCTTCCCGAACCGTTTCCAGGAAAAGATGCTGAAAAATAATACAGCCAAAGGGGTTTCCTACATGAGCTCTGGACTTACAACTCAAGTGACAGACTCTCCAGGCACCAAAAAAAAAAAATAATAATTTCATCTAGACATTTGATACCAATTGAGTAACACAATGTGATCAGTGTACATACTGTGTAATAATGGGAAGTTTGATGAAGGATGTTAATCACTGTTCATAAATCTCCACTAAGACAATGTTTCCTGTATATGATGTAACACCACTAGTGGCCAGTTAACATGAGGTCATTTATTCACTTACTAATGTGATGTCCTCATGATTAAGGATTTATGTCTTATTTGCAGGTGTGGTTCCAAAACCGCAGAGCCAAGTGGCGGAAGAGAGAGCGTTTCGGACAGATGCAGCAGGTCCGGACACATTTTTCCACGGCCTATGAATTGCCTCTTCTCACTCGGCCTGAGAACTACGCTCAGGTAGAGTACTGTCTTCAGTAATAGCTGGGAGTTAAGGAAATACCAGGAATGAACATTGATTATTATTACTATTAATGCTATTTAAGAAAAAAATAAATATAAAAGGTTCCATTAACAGTTCCTTTAAGGTACATCCCAATTTGCATCCTTACACACTCTTCTATGCCCCTTTTTTTTTGTATAAATAGTGCCAAATTCCAAAAAAGTGCACTTTGGAAGATGCACTTAATTAACTTGGTGGAAAAAAATTAGTGTGGAATGTTGGATGCGTCATGTACTCAGCTATCAGAGTTTTAATTATGTTCTGGAGGGGGAGTGGCTATCAGACTGAGGATGAAAAATTGTATTAGTTGTTATATATTAGTAATATATATTAGTAATATAATAATGTTTTTTTTTTTTTAAAAGAGGGGTTTTATTCATGGTTCTTTTAGTAATTAGGGAAAATTTTGTACAAAAACCAATTCAATTCGACTGGTAAATAATTTTAATTATCTTGTGTTTTTAAAACTGTCATTTTAAAAAAAGTCATTGTTTATTTGTTTTTTTTTTTCCAAAATGTTTTTGGATGCAGTGAATGGAATCTAATCATTCAGTCAATTATTAAGAAATCAGACTTTTTATGATGTAGATTCAGATGCTGTGGCACCACTAAAACCATGGCAGATTACTTTATCAACAATACACATGCGAGAACCGTTAGTGGAACCAATTTATTTTCTTAATATATATCATAAGCTCAATGAACAAGGTTAACTTTTTAAAACCTGGATGTGAAATAATGCTGATAAACATTTGGGAATTTCAAACGAAATCAGATCTGTGTAACCACTGATAATTGCGGGACCCGAGGAAGCACAATGTCGAGGTCAGGTCACACCAGGGCTGTGGCCGAGAACGACACGCCCTCACTGGAGAGCCAAAGAATCTCCTGGATTTATTATGAATATGTGGCCGGGTCGGAGGGCAGGGGTGGCTCTTTGGGGAGCGCGCCTGCAGCTGTGGAATGCAGCTTTGCTCACATCTGGGGCATCTCCCTGAGAGGGCTTTCATCTCCCTTCACAGCCCTCCCTCAGACCCCCACCTCCCCAGGCCCAGAGCAGAATACAGCCCTATCAATTCACTCTGTGCTCCCTCCGCTCAGCAGAGGAGGTTACTCTGGGTGTTGAAGGAACGTCTAGAGACAGGCATTCCTCCTCCACACTAGGCAAGCAGCTCCCACTCAGTACGGGACCAGATTAATGCCTCACAGCTCTTGATAAATCTCCACGTCGAGTACCACTGAGGATTCTGCACCTTTGCCAATGCAATATTTCAAAACAAGATGAGCCGAGCTTAATAAATGCTCTCATGACTATAAGTTACATTAAATTTATTAATGCTGAGATTGCATACTGTAAACGCACTATACCTTAATCTTCTGTGTTCGTCTTTGTTCCAGATTCAGAACCCTTCTTGGATAGACAGCAGCAGTGCGGCGTCTCCAGTGCCTGGCTGTGTTGTACCCTGTGACTCAGTCACTTCCTGCATGCCACCTCATCCACATGCCGCTAGCGGAGTGTCTGACTTCTTAGGTGTGCCCCGTCCTGGAGGTCACATGGGACAGACACACATGGGCAGCTTGTTTGGGAGTCCAGGCATGAGCACTGGCATTAATGGGTACGATCTAAACATGGACCCCGACCGGAAATCCTCCAGCATTGCGACCCTGCGAATGAAAGCTAAAGAACACAGCGCAGCCATCTCTTGGGCTACATGACTCCCCGACGATCAGGACATTATCTCCAAGTCCCTCAGCAAATAAGAGAAGGAGCAAATGTGAACATCAGTTAGCCACAAGAGCATGACCTGGGAACAAGGAGTGCATGGACTGACAAAGAAAAGAAAAAAAGTAATAGAGATACCAGGAGATTTATTTCCATTTGAAGTTTAGAGAGGCAAGAGAAAATCAGAGATCATAAAACTGAGAATGTTCTGGCTTTGAAACTAGAAAGAAATACAAGAAAGATGACAGAAACTTGACATCTGAATGCATACAAAAATGAATAGAAAAAAAACCCTGCACTTATCCGCCACTAGTGTCCCATTTGTTAACAAACGTACAAGTATCTAAACGCATCTGGCTTCGTTTTCACCTCAGCATAATCAAAACCTGTTAAATTCTCGTTCTGTCACAGACTCTTTTTCCAAATAAGCCATCTCTGCCTAGACAATACAGTTTCTCACAATAAAAAGCTTCTATTGTAGGGTTTTATTCAAATGTACATGCAGTAATCTGGGAAAACTGAACTTGCTTTTTATATTAACTTACTGATCACACCTATGATTAGTTCATATTATGTTCATTATTAGTTCATTAATTCTGCTGGTCTTGTAGAAGTCTATCGACAATCTGAGACAGATAAGTACTACACTTCAAACAATTGAGCGAAGGCCTGTTAGGAGTTGCGCATCAGGCCAGAAAAGAAAGACATAGGTAACTAGGCACTAAAAGGGGGCTTCCACTTGCCTTGATGAATTGTGTGCACCCCAGTACCAGAAGTCTCATGAAAAAAAAAACGTGCAATCTGCTAGAGCAAACCCAAAGTAATATTATTTGTCACTGGTAAATTACAGGCGGTAGTCAATATCCAAACTGCAATCTACCTTTCCCTTATTTGCAAGCACATTTCAATTTCTTCCTGGAAGAAACAGTTGTTCAACAGCAGTTTGGCAAGATTTAACAGCTGCATACTCTGAGGCACAAATCTTGGATCCATCAAACAGACTGTCTTATTCATTGTCAAACATAACTAAGAAACACAATCAACAGAGAATGAAGGACGCAAAAATAGGATGAGAACGTTTTTTCTTTGTGTTTTGAATATCCCGACACACTTTCATTTTTTCAGCGAACGTTGGTGCATTAGCTACACTGCCCTATTCCCAGCTATATAGTATGTAGTGTTGGGGCTGAAATTTGAGCCATGCTTCATTAATTTTTTGGCAGGAGCCCTCATTGCACCATCTCAAATCTGGGCATCCTCCAGCATGGCTCTGATTGGGTGGAAGCAATAGTGAGCTTCAGCATGTAATCACTGACCTTCCCGTGCGCAGAGGTGACTGAAATACAAAGCAAGCACTATTGCAAGGTACTACAAGCTTTCTGCTTTTCCAGAGTCATATTTAGATCAGGTAAAACAAAGCTGTTTGAAATCAGGAGACGAATCTGATACGTTCTGCCCTTTGGAGAAGCCATTCCTAATTTGTAAATGAGAACCACATTTCCTTTCCTTCATTCTGCTGTGAAGCTTATCTAGATCCCTGGAGATACTTGTACACACACACAACTTTTTTATTATAATACCAGAGGAGTGACTTACCTGGTTTGAGGGGGTCACAACATGGAATCAAGTTCCATATTAAATTCTGTTTTAGAATGACAGAACACTAGGCTTCCATTACTTAGTTTTTAAACAAGAACTCAAATATATAATGCACTGGAGGCAATATCATGTTAAACCCTGTAAAAGAATCTCATTGCCAAAAGTTAATAAGAAATCACCTGCTTACTGCTGCTCAGTCTTGTACCCCCCCATTGGCCTGGATATATGATATGTAAAATGTAGGGGCTTCCTGAAGTTTGAGCCATGCTTCATTAATTTTCTGGCAGAAATCTTCATTCTCTGCATCTCATGACTGAGCATCTCATCACTTAACGTAGCAAGGGACCTGTTATGTGCTTTTCATTAGGACTAAAACTAGCAAGGCCATCTGTCCTGAGCAACAGTTCAACCACCAATCCATGAGGAGTCCTGACACTCTCACTTTGGCCTTTAAGAGGTTGCTAAGAGGGTGAAGTGACTACAGTGTTCCGGTGTTCTGGGAAAGGACAATCCACACAGCTGTGTGCAGGGTAAATGCAAAACAAACATGCCTCGCACATGCTTCCCCTTCAGCTGTCATGGCTCTTCTTTCAAAGCCCCATGCTGAACACGGCCTGACCTGCTACTCCAGCCAAAGCATCAGCCCTCAGCGACTCTGAGTCAATGCACACCCGTGCTCTCAGGCAGATTTTTAATTAACACAGAGACATCTGTGGAAGGGGATTCTGTGACAGAACAGAGCAGCGTGGGCTCAGTGTCAGCCTATCTTTAACTATTGTGGAACCGAGAGGGGCGTAGATGAAGCTCAGGTCGACAGTATCATTAGTTTGTGTAGCATCAGCACACATATACACTTCTGCAGCATTAAATGAGCTTACCTGCACAGAACAGAACGCAAATTATCACATTAGTTTACTCTTGTATTTCATTCAAAGGTAAATCAGCATGTAAAAAGGTCATCAAAACAGTTCTGTAGAGAACATTGTACAGTACTCAAATGAAATGCTAGTTGTTAGATAGTACCTTGCAGATGCCTGTGAGTTACAGAGATTCTTAAGTCTCTGTCCCATCTCCTAAAACTTATACTACTGAAGCAGGCATATCCAAGTACTAGAATAATATAATGCTTTGTTTTGTGTGTGGTCGCATGTACGGTTTTCTTTGGATTCCTTTCTTGCATAAAATACCCTTGGAGCCTTTTTTTTGTAAAATAATAATAATATCATTTTTAGAAATATATTATTTTATGTGTGACTGAGGGTTCTTGCTTTTGTTGTATTGTGGGTCTGGGGGATAAAACGCATTAAATTTGGGTTTTTGGTATGTAAATGAACTTTAAATAGTTGTGACGGCTTAAAGCTAAATGTATGGCTTTTGAATCATTTTTATTAATTATTTACTTTCAGGCTTGTTTATGTTCTATATATATATATATTGTGTGATTTACAACCGTAAGTTATTGCACTTACATTTTTAATTGTTTGATTTGCTTTGAACTTGAACATCTGATTCAAGCGGAATAGCACTATAAAATATGCATACTCAATCATAATGGTGAAGTATCGAGGGCTGGTTAACTGTTCATCCATGTGCTTCTTCAGATCAGTTTCAAATCTGAAAAACAGGCTGAATTTAGTTTAAACCTGGAACAAAAGTTTTTTTGTTTTTTTTAGGAAGACAATTCTGTTCCGGGGCATTTGACATATTCTCAAAGCCGGATGTAACAGCCATCTTATATGATTAAAGACATACTGAGGACATGAACTTCCCCTTGGCTAAAGACTGTGCTTTTAACAAGGCTTTCCTTTAATGAGTTAAAAAAGCCAACATTTAAAAGCTTTACTATTACAGGTGCTGGGTATTCTTCTATGGATGTTTCATTTCATTTGACATTTTCTGTGTGCTCATGTTTGTTTGTTTCTCTAAATCCAGATGAATAATAAAAAAAATTAATGAAATCTCCCTGTGTAATATTTAAGTAATTGTATTCATAGATTGCCATTCATACATGCAGTTTTCAATTTATAAATCCAGATAAGCAGCACAAAACAAAGTGGATGAAAAAAAAACCTAACTGCTGATATTGTACATGTTCATAACAGCTGACAAATGCCTTCATATTGCAGAAGAGGATAGCTCAGATAGGCCTAAATGCTTGACTTTGATGATTAGCCTGAGATAAATGCTCCCTCTCATACATATTTTTCTAAAGTAGACAAATTTTGCATAAAACACTTAACAAGTTGCAGACAATCTGTCTCTCTGTGTGTAATTGGTCATACAGTGACATTTCCAATACTTAACATGTTGCTGAAATTTCCTTACCAGATTTTCACTTTCTTCATGCAGGAAGAGTCAGAACAGGAATAGATTTCTCTTCACAAGTTCACTCCCCATGGAGATGAAATGAATTTATCTCAGACGTGCAGGCTTCTGAACCTAAATCACTCAAAGCGCTCAGACATCTGCTTCTGGGCCCAGACAACAGAGGCAGCTGGAAAAAAGATGACAATTCATCCAAAACCTGCACTAAGTCAACGTACCATCAAATTAGGGATGAGAATACGGATACTCAGAAGTGACAGGAATGAAAACACAATAATGAAAATGAAAACTTCAGAACATTTTACACCAATCAAAATCCAGCAACAACTATTCTAAAATGTTCATTAATTCTGTGATTTGTTTGAGGTCACGAATTTATGACAACTTATAACACTGTTAAGTAACAAATACCTCACGTACCTTGTGACATACATAAAAACAAAAAACAAAACGCAAGATGCAAAGTTCAAAACAATGTACACAGAGACCACCTAAAAAAAAGACCAAAATGCACATTTCTAAATAAAGTATTTCTTTTTCCACAATCTCTTTATTACACATAATACACCTTAATGTAAAAAACAAATAAACAACAAAACAATTGAAATATCAAAAAGAAATGTGACTAGAATTCATTGACTATGAATGAGTTCTTTGCAATTGCATGGCATTTAACCATACTGTTTTCAGCTGTACAATATATAACTCTGCAAATAGTGTCTTTTAATATCTAGTAATACCCAAAATATGCTTTAATTAGGCAGACATAAGAGCTGAACTAAGTAAAGAACATTTATATAAAATACTTTTTTTTCCAGCAACAAAGAAATGTCAAACTGATTTAACTCAAACTGTATTATTAAAATCACTAACCGTGACTGTGCAAAACAATATCTCATGTACAAACGAATGGCCCCAACTCAACATCTGAGATATTCGGTTCAATTTATGCTACAATTTGATCAGCGTGATGCATATCTTTAAAATAAACAACAAGTTAAACTACAAATGTAAAATTACATTAATATATATCCTCCACTGTTTACCAGTGGGCTGTGATTCATCTGTATGCGTTTACTTTTCTTCACATGGATATAGTGTCAGTCACAAGAAAGGTTTAAGAGCGAGCCAAGCTCTGACCTGTCCTCATCAGACTCAATGTATCGTTTTATTTCAGCAACCGTCCTCAAACGTGAAAACACGATAATAAGTTATACAGTGCATCATTTCCCATTACACCACTAGTGAAACAGCACTCCTTATAGTCATTGGGTCAGATTCGGAAGAGATAGAGAAATCCTGGAGTGCCCATGGCCTGTTGGTGGGAAAGAGTTGTGGTAGTGTCACAGGCTACCAATGTTGGGGAAACTTTTGAGTTTCTCTGGGAAGTCGTCTTTATAGAGCACAGGATCAGCACGGTGCTCGACAACCTTCAGGGGCATGGTGCCAAACACAGAGGCGAACTTGTTTATGCACTCAGACCTGGAAAGAAAAAAAAGAGTGGAGGAAAACGAGAAACATGGATCATGGATCTGAAGCCAATGTCGGAACATTTGTCTTCCAAAAAATGTCAGTATCAGAATCATGGGGTACATGCACAATGTAAAAAAAACATTTGCCTGCCATTCCCAGGACCCTACACTTATGACAGGAAATGTATTGGGAGAGAAGCATAACCAGAGGCAGGAACCCCTTCATCAATCTAAACAAGTGTGACCCCTGGAAGGGTTCAGCAGCCAGCGCAGTCCCTGATTGGCTGCTACCACTCTGTATTCACGTCAAGGTCAAACACTCTCTCGCAGGCTGCTTCGGCTGCTTTAATTCCTCAAACACAGCTTGGAAGTATGAAACCAATCATCAAGACTGATTATGATTCAGCGGATGAGGAAACGGTTGTGATTTTCAAGGAAAATCAATTCAAGCCTTTTTGATGCATGCTTCGCCTGGTTCATACTTGAATTGAAACACAGAATGAATTAATGATTTGTGGTGAACCTCTGACAGAGAGGAAAGGCACAGTTCTTTGAGGAGGAACGTTTTTTTCGTAGGGTCCAGTGAATCTGAATGTTTTGATCTGAGAGCACAGGAAAGTATCTCCTGTTTTGGGCTACAATGAGCCAATTGTTGGTTAAACCCACAATGTGTTTCAGATGCCAAGAATGCTGCAAAAGTCCCCTCTGCCCAGCTAAAGGGAATCCCTGTTTATACTGTACCTCTCCACCATGTGCGTCTGGTCTAGGGACAACCCGTCAATCGCTGTGCACTCCGGGCATTTGAATTTCTTCCTAGGAGTAACCTAAAGAATGAAAAAAACAAAAACAAATTTGATGTATTTGATTTAACTCTTTAAGTCTCAATTAACTATTTTTTGTTCAATCTCAATGTCTCACTCTCAAACTGTCAGTTCTGTCCAGTTTTGTCCCAAGGTCTTTCTCCTCAAAATGATTGTCTCATGACATTGTAAAATTTGTTTTAGTTCGACCAGATTTTTGTCAAGGCAGTGCTATCATATTGGGTAACACTTTATAATAACTACACGCTATGAATCATTAGTTAAGCATTAATAAATAGTTAGTTCATCCTTTATAAAGCATTGTTCCAACAATAATAGTCATTAGTAAGCCGTTTATAAATACAGTTATAAATGCCTTGTTCTTGGTTTATAAGCATATCTAAATGTACAAAGGAGATTTAAAGGGCCAGTTATCTTCCTAACAGAAAAAAAATAAACAAACAACACAGAACTATTAATTCCAAGATGCAAAAAAATATAAAACTGCACAACTGTACACTTTAAAAAAAAAAAATTATATGACACTCAAGGTGTGTTTCTCATTTATCAAGTGTACAGTTGCTTTTACATCTTTTTTGAAATAATAATTTTTACAAATCATTTCTGTGTTTTGTATCCCTCTGTGTTGTGTTCATTTAACTTCTCGGTTTAGAAAATAAATGAGCCTTTACATCTGCTTTATAAATGCTTTACAAGCTATAAATAGTGAGCTCACAAAAACAGACATCTGGCAACTACTGAATGCTTTACAACTACCTGACCTAATCATGAATTATAGCAGGAACAAGTGTATATATATATAAGTGTGTACTAATAAAGCATTTATTAACACACTGAGCAACTATTATCATGCGTCTAAATAATACGATTTATTAATGTTAATTTAAATAAATGATTAATCATTTACTTCGACTTTCTAAATGATCTTATTAAACACTGACAACTCCTAAATAACTGGTTTGTACATAACGTAATAATAAAAAAAAACGATAAACTGATCATTAATAAAGTATGAAAATACAGTAAGTAAACATTATATATACGCTCAAGAACAAGGCGTTTACAGATGCACTTGTAAACTGTTTACTAACGCATAACAATGGTTTATAAAAGGATGAAATAAATGCTTACTAATGCTTAACTAATCATTCATAGTGTGTAGTTATTATAAAGTGTTACCCAATATTGTCCTCATGTTGGTTCTTACACAGTGTTCTAATTAATCAGTTTCTTAAGAATTTGAAGGTGCCATCTAAAACATTCTGAGAGTTGGTTCCCAAGGAGCTGAAAACACTATTCTAAAAGGTATACTGTTTTCTTACATTGTATTTTATAAAAAAAACATGAATAAACATCTGAAAGCAAACTGAAATATACTGTACACGAGAGAAGAGTAACTTGTACTTCAATCGCCCTATCATCTACAGGTAGGCATTAAATAAACATTTATTTCAGAAAAGCTAGGAAAAAAATAAATAAAATACACAATTTTTAGAGGAAACGTTAGTATGCAGTTTTCTTTTTTCATCCAGTGCATAAAACTCAAGTGTTTTATCTGTTTTTACCTCAAAAAATAAAACTGTCTGACCTGCATGCATCAGTGTCTCCCAATTTCGTGCTGAGAAATCATGACACACTCCTCATATTAAAAACAACAGAATTTGACACAGCATTGATAAGGTTGTTTAATAATGTGCTGGGGCTGTAATGATGGGCTTCTGTGAAGTATGTGTATGTGTGTGTTTGGGAGCTGAGTGGGAGGAGATGACTTGATGACAGGTCATATAAGTCAGATGTAATGAGAGAGCAGTCCGTGCCCATGGCCTAGCTAAATGAGCGTATCTGCCGCGCTCATTAGACGAATGATGTACAACCTCTCTGCCCCATCCCTCCTTCAACAACGCGCACACACATTACTGACACTCTCCCAAGTGGGAGCGCGGGGTTGGGGCACTAGGAGGTGTGGGTGATGTGGGGATGTGAAGGAGAGAGGGGAGAAGGTTCACAACGTAACTGACTGCAGAATGAATGTGCCCCAGTGAGCTTAGAAAAACAGAGCACGCAGGAGAGAGGCAGACAGTGACATCCAGATAACAGAGGTTAAGGCCAGGACTTTACAGGACGAATAGCACCTGGACAGAGTCACTGTAGACTACAGACTGTAGGGGCTTGAGGAGAAAGGCGAAAGCTGATCAGAGACAGAGCTAGAGGGAACACTGTCAGAATGCCCACATTCTTTTAGGGAACGCCCAACTGATTTTTAAGGGGTGATACTTTTAGTTTTTTTCCATCATGATCTATATCCACCTGTCTGATTCTTTAAATGAAAGCCCTGATATTTTGCAATATCAACTGTGTAGCTTACAATGTTTCCTGCACTCCTTTTTCATGATGGCACTAGATTGCTATTGAATCCCAGGTGCTACAGCAAAAAAAGCTTGCAGTTTAAAATAAACGTGATGGGATTTGGTTTCCTCATTGTAAAAACAGAATTATACTACAGTTACTACAGTTATACTACAGTTCAGTTTCAAGTTTAAGATCAGTTATATTTGTTTTGGAAAAAATTGATTGCTTTTTGCTATTCAGCAAGGACATTTATAATGTTACAGCAAAAGAGTTCTATTTAAAATACATGCTGCTGAACATACCATTTATCAAAGAATAAAGAAAAAAAACATAACAGATTAAGCAGCATAACCGTTTTTTAAATTTTGAATGGGAAAATATATAGGAAACACTAAGTCTTGGCTTTTGATATTAGTTTCAATTAGTGCTTTGGGTAGGCAAAATATGGTGCTTTGTGTACTCTTATTTCAGAAAAGCAGTTAAATAAAATATGGTCTTCTATGATATGGCTCACTTGATTTCCTTCAAAGTGGTTACAAATCCAAAACTCACAGGCACTATCAGAACATAATCGTGCATATTGCACTCAGAGCTTGTGTTACCTTTATTGGGGCTTTGCCAGTGATGTTGGCCACAAGGAAATTCATGGCAATATCTTCACAGTTCATATGAGCATCCACCCAGTTCTTAATGTCTCCAGGCATTTTATACGTGTAGAGATAGTTGAAGTACTGAAAGGAAACAAACCATTTTGATGAAAAGAATGACCTTAATTGAGGGTTTTGAATTACAAATGATAACTCCTATCAATCTCTGAGGGACACAATAAGGGGGGGACAGGGACATGGAGGATCTGTGCTGTACCTTATGATAGAAAGCAGCTCCAGTCAAGACCATTGACACTTCATTAGTCCACTCCGATTCATATTTCCACTTGCCCATTTCGTGGTCCCATAAGTGGAGCCGTCCGGGATATCCGACCAGCCTATCTGGAAACTCACGCCATACCTATCCAGACACACAGAACATATGCGATGATATAAACCCATAACAAAATCTAAGTCCATAAAAGATCAGTCAACTGTTCAACAATTACAGTCATTTTAGACAATACAGACTTCAAAGGATGGTAAACCTTGAATATCTAGGGTTAAATCAATGACGTTTAGGTCTAACGGCTTGTTAATCCTGACAACGACAGGCAGGCCTATAGAATATGATGTAGAAATTCTTAAATGTCATTCCCGAGTAGCAAAAGCAGCTAGTGTTTTAACCATGTAGCCATGTCTAAAGCTGTCTTCCATTTCATACAATTATCCATAAATTACACTTCATTTCTCTCAATAGTGTATAAATGCCTGCAGGTGAGTTTGAAGGCAAGCCTGTAGCCATGGACAGCATTGCTTGTCCTGTCATCCTTCATATATGGAAAAAAAACTAAATTATTAAAAAAATAGAGACTTCAACCACAAGGAATGCTTTGAGATGCCGAGCACAGATTTAGGCAATAGAGGATGTTTCAAAAATCTTGTACTGCATGTAAGCTCAACTTTAAGTAGGAGTGACCCAAAGAGGTACTGGGATCACGGTTGTGCTCTATCATCACTGTGCATGTGGGGAAGGCAATTAATCCCTAGTTGCTCCAGATACAATCCCTGGAAATACTGTGAATTCAGGCAACTACTTCAATCGTATCCATTTAACTATTAAGATAAAAGGTGCTCATTCTGTGCGATAATATGGAAGTCACATGCAGATACTACTATTTTCAGACCTGTTTTGTTCCTACACAAGCCAAACTAAGGAAGGAAAATAACCATATTCCAAAGAAAGCATCACACGCTCGAAAAACAAGCTATAAAGGCCAAATGTATTCATTTCTCCCTGAATGCAGCAATAGCTGAATCTCCTGAATTATAAATAATGCATCCAAAATGAAAGTAAATGTAAATTAAAGTTTGGAGTAAGTATATATTTCATCATGAAGGTTATTGATGCTTACAAAGGCTTAATCTATATAATAAAATATATTACTGTCAAAGTGTAATTTGTTTTGAGATTTTAAAATCAGAATTTTAGCAATGCTGCATTCTTTAGTGTCACTTAATCCTTTAGAAATCATACGTTTGCTCATTGAGGGTCAAGAAACATTTATTTACTGTTGAAAACAACTGCCTAGATTTTTGTGGGAACTGTGTTTTAGGTTTCCTTGACGAACAGAAAGCATTTGAACAAAGAACAGCATTTACTTGAAATCAAAATCTTTTGTAAAATAATTGTTTTACTGTCACTTTTGATTCATTTAATGCAATCCTGTGGGAAATCTTATTGGGCCCAAACTTTTGAACAGCGTATGTGCTTTGTTAGAAGGACTGTTTTTTAACTATGAAAGACCTAATATTGTAGCATAGGCTGACTTCAAGCTATGCGTAAATACAAACCTTCATCAGTGAAGTACATATTCATAGTAAGTAGTACACAAACAGGGAATTAGTGATTTTACTACCTCATATCCAAACTGCAGCTCATCTGAGGTCAACATTATGATGTCATCATCAATGGCCAGAACAGCTTCTGTTTCGATCTCATCAAATGGGAAGAAGCGATTGCTGAGCTTGTTTTCTTTGGTGCGCAACACTTTAAGAGGTACCGCCACTTTGGGCCAGAGCGACTCTGTTAAAGAGAGAAGGAGAAAAAGAAAACAGTGAGCTAATAATAATACAGTGTCAGTTTCAGAGAAGATGAAAAACTATGAGAGATGGCAGCAACTGTGGAAAAGAGAACATGGGTGGATAAATCTAAACACATCACTGAGTAAAAGCACATATGAATCTGACCACACTTACATTCTTCTCAGGGCAGAAGAGACAACGCTCTTTATTTTCAGTTGCGTAAGAGCTTGGGAGGAGTTCAGAGCACGCAGAAGACAGATGGCACACAGAGTGTCACCTCATAAAACTGACGAGAGAAAGTCTACTGGAGCTCAAACGCAGAGACCCCAAGACTGGGGGAGTCAGCAATTATACCTCTACCCCAAAGCTGGGGTATAGACCCTGGAAATCTCAGGAGATCTGGAATGAGCTCATCTCCGTTAGGTCGACGCAATTCAGCCTACAGTGTACTTCCACAAGATGACACAACAAACTGTGAGAGGAAAAAAGAAAAAGTGTTTCCTAACTGCCTTAGACAAAGGCGGAAATAAGAGCCAGATCTTAACATGCAAGAAAGCTGATACTGTCTACACATCCGAGCCTGGCATGGAAGGCTCAAGAAAAACTGAAACAAACGCAGACAAGATGGACTACAAAGACAAGTAACATTTTAACAACTAAAACTAACTGGCATAATCCAGAGCACCACAATGCACAAACCTAGACATTAACACATCATAAATACACACCATAAGAACTAGCAGGAATCTTGACGGCGTCAAAGAACTTGTGCAAAAGCTTTTTAATAGCCTGTAATCACTTCCTTGCCATGCACTGAAATTTCTCTTGGGCTGTACTTTATGTAGGAACATTTTAAAAGAGCTTTAGCAAATTATATCCCATGTGACACCACCATATAAAAGCTCTCCTCCCCTCCAAGTATTAAGCCCATTGAGAAACTCCCTTAAACGCAGTTCTATTGTCAGAAGTCACCAGCACCTCATTAAAATGACAAACAGTCAAGACTTGGGCAGCTAAAGCTGTTCGAAATAAACAAACATAATCAGCGATGGAAAAGGGTGTGGAGGAAATCCATCCTCATCAGGGCCTGAGCCCCAGGTTGACCCGTGAACAGACCTTATTAATTCTAATGGGTCACAAAAGCTTGAGCCTGGCTTCACCGACGCCTCTAATCAAAGGCAACAGTGAATCATAAGTCTACTTCAAAGTATTTCCCTTCATAATGGCATTACTCTAATCTATGGAGAGGATATATTTAATTCCCTATTCCGCCTTTTTTTCCAAGAGACTTCATAAACAGGCGCATACCTAATCGCCTTGTTAAGCAGTATCATTAGAGGCAGAGCTACAATAAATAACTACTAATATCGGCTTATTTTGACATGTCTAATGGGCCATAAATTTGACTACAGCTGTACGAAAGGGAGACCGTTATGGAAACGATCCTTTTGGTTTGACAATAAAGTTTAAGGGTGGACATCTGGTGAAAACGGGCCATATATCACAATGAATTAAAATAGACTTAATTCGTCTAGTCAGGAGTTATGGGACGCGCAGATATTAACAGCTCATTGACGGTCAATGAGAAAAGCCAAATTTCTGCCATCTCCTTACAAGCATCTATATGCCAGGAGTAGTCACAAACACTTGGGTTCTCGCTCTATATCTGAAGATAAACCAGAGCGGTTTGGCCACAGACCAAGGCACATCATGCTTTCAATTCTCCAACCTCAAGAGGAACATGATTTGGCTACCCGCTGGCTTATCATTCATCTGTTCCATATCAGGGATTTCATGTCTTTTGTAAAAGCCGCACAACTGCATTTCATAAGAGCGTCACATTTTTATTCTTTAATAACTGAATCTGTCAGAACAACAGTGTAGCTTTAGTCACAATCTCTTTTCAAATTCAACAATTTGAAAACCAAAAAAAAAAAAAAAACATTTCGTCAAACTAAATTAGTTGTATTATCCTGACTGAGAACGGCAATGTTATTGAAGTTCTGGCAGATGTCAATAATAATCTTTATGCTATTGCCAGAAACTTATGAATGGCTGATCTTAAAATTCATTGTTTCTATATATTAACACTGTTTAAAAGAAATATAAATATAATCCAATACAAAGGCATGTATCTAAAGATAACATTTAACAGCGTTAGTAAGTTGGTGTTTTAAAGATGAACTTTAAATGGGTCTTACATAATGATGAAGGTCATCTGAAGGATAAAAATAGCGTAGATAAGCATGCAAAATGAAACATAAAATATCAGCCGATGCATATTTATCCAACAGTCAATACATTGTATACAAAAAAAAACAAAAAACAACATAGATGCTGACATGGCAATAAAAATAACTACGTACTACGATATCATTACAAAGGCTACATTCATGGCAAAAACACTAAAGTGAGAAAAACATTTATAACAAAATCCTATACTGTGACACTAACCTTCAGGAGGGCTCTTGTTCTGGTTGTTCCACACCACCAGTAGTTTGGCCAAGCTGGGCACCTTGGAGATCTCAGTGATGACCCTAAAGAGACTTTCGATTCGATCGTAAGTCAAGACCACAGCCGTGAACCCTGGTGAACGTGGCGGTATGAGAGGAAGAAAAAGTGGACTGTTCACACTTGTCCATTTCTGTTGAAATAAAAAAAAAAAACAATTAATTTAAATAAATCAGTGGGAAACTCCGTAAGATAAACAGCAGCTTCAGTCAAAACATGGCTTTATTTGGAAACATGCATGGGCTATAAAATTGAAAGATTACTGAGAATGCTAATAACCAGCAGAGGTGGGTAGGTGATTAAAAGTAGAATGGAATGTCGAATGCACAACCAACAAAGTTTAGAGCAGAGCTAACAAACAGCTGGAGCAGCATGCCATGACCTTTCATTTGCGCCAAACATTCACCTAAACCTTCTCCTTCAGATGAAAATAAAAAGCCAGGATCTCCTTTTCTATATAGAAATGCTATCAGCTGGACTTAAAAAACTACCAAATAAAGCATCTCTATTGCAGTTTAATCCACAAAAGGCTTTGTGTGCATAGGTGCTACATTCCTTGCGGTAGTCTAAATTTCAAAAAGTGGACGGATTAAGAGAGAATGTTCTCCTTAGCTGACCTGAGTGAAATCTGGCAAAGAGCAGAAGACGACTACGTGAAGATCGAATAGACTATGGTCAGATAATAAGAGCTAAATGAAATACTTCCTTGCTTCAGGCTCTTTGTCATTCCATGGCATCTGTCCATCCTTTTCTTGTTAACTGTTATGTATCTGAATTTGATTAGAATGTTAAACTTCCTGGTGTTCTTCTTGAAATAAAATGCAAACATATGCTATCCACTGAAGCTTGGTCAAAACATCAACAGCTCTTAATATTTCCCTTTCTACAAAATAAGTATAGAAACTGAAAACTTAATTCCTGTGTCTTTTGTTAAGACCATTATGTCTAGTCAGCACCTATCAGTATGCTTAATGTCATCAAGAGACCATTAACATCAACTTTTACTGATGATCCCGACCCACGCAGCCCCCCCCAAAAAAGAGATCTCCATCACAAACACAATATTTCTCAGAACCATTCTATCCTCGCTTCATAATATTCAGAATTGGACACACTCAAGCTTCTAGCCGTTAAATAGTTAAATATCAGATCTGAGCTCTTTCTCTTGGGTACAGAACTGAATATAGGCTCATATTTCTATTTGATACCATTTCTGCTTTATTCTTTATGTGCCACAGTTTCATAAAACTAGTGTACTAATCCATTAGACCACCATCAAAGAGTACTGTAAAGCGATCCACTTATTAATGAGCACAATTCCGATTCTAATTTGGATCTCTTTTGTTGCTATTAATCCAAAGCTGCTTTGTCGAGAGTGGAATTTTATGATTGCACTGCAATGAACTCTGGTGCAGCAGGGGTGCAGATGAGTCTGGCAGGACTGGGGTGAAGCAGGGGTGCTGGGACGCTATCGGCGTCAGTGGCTGTCTCCTGCCAGTGTGGGGCTTGGCTCATCTTCCTGGACCGCTTTAAAACAGCCTGTAAACTCCCAAAGATGCACGGACTGGAGCCCAGATCAAGTGACACTGTAAAGTAAATACTGCGAGTGCTTAAATGGCCTCTGATGCGGTCATGAAGACTGCTGTTTATTGGCCTGAAGGATAAGAACTGAACGCAGACTGAGTACACAAACTTACTTTACCGTTCATGGTCTCTATTTTGTCAGCAGAGAAGAGACACAAAGCGAAACTCCATTGAAAAAAAAAAAGAAGAGAGAAAAAGCTTGCTTCGCTTTAAATTTACTGAATAGTTTGAAGAGTTTTCAGAAGACCTCCCAATGCAAAAGAAAAAAATTTGGACCTGGTTTCAATAGATTTAGTGTGAAAGATTATTTGCATCTGGTGTACAGATCCAAAACCCTGTAGCTGAAGCCACTTTCATTTTCATTTAAAAAAAATAAAGAAATTTTGTCTACGTAAAATTCTCACTTTTGCTGTGAGGCCTTGATTTAAATTGTCCTCATAACAGCACTGACGACGCTTCCTTTAATCGTGTGTTTGATTATAAAAAGTAAAAAGGCCCCACAAAAACAGACCCCTAAGAAGAGATGCTATGTAGCTGATAGTCTACAGCAAGGCTGTTGGCCCATTACACCCTCCTATCCAGCAGCTGCTGAAGGTGCCCGCAAATAGAGAGCCGTGGTTAACCAGCTCCCTCGCAGCGTCCGCCACGGTCTGTCACCATGGACACAGCCGTCCTTCATACAACATCAGTCAACCATCCTGCTAATAAAAAACAAACTTTATACGCCAATGGAAATTTCTTTGAGGTGCCTGACACGGACACCAAAAGCAGAAGGGGAAATAATTAAAAGTACCACTGTGACATATAAGTGGTAAGATGAATAAAGAAGAACACTGGGGTGTGGCTCGTATAAGCTCAGTTTGAATGCTCTGATCTAATTGGGCAGGCTCCAGTGCGGTTCAGAGTAAGTCGAGACTTTGTGATTTGTTAAAGTAAATAAGCAGGAAAACAAGACTAATTTTTCATTCCAACAGTCAAAGCCAGAATATTTGCTTGCGGTTAGTCAGTGTTCACCTGCTATTTGGAACAAGCCGTAAATGACCGGGTTCTTAACTTTTGGCTTGTTTCAGAGAATGCAGATTTGCTCAAACCAAAGACTCTCCGAGGTCTGAAATATGATGCCAAGAAGTGCCATTTAAACCTCTTCATTTATACTTCGAAATGCATCATACAGAGAGAAACTTCACCACCTAAAAGACAAGACTGTTATTATCATCTCAGATGTGAAAGTGTGCGGGTTGGGTACAATTACTCAAGAAGAGCTTTTTACTGGGCACCAGTGTTCTTTTGTCACACGTGAAAAGAAGAGGTTACAGGCGGCTCGAGTGATGGTGAGGGATTGCAGGCCGTTTCATGTGGGCCGAGGGGGCTTGGCGAGTCTTGCAGCTGGGATCATACTAGTACAGCTTTGGGATTAGTCGAAAATGGAACCCAGATGAAAGCATGGACGCCTGTTCAATTGCAAAGGCTCAGTGCGCAGAACATTTACCTCTAGTTACTCATTGAAGCTGATGGGCAGCGATTGCTCACATCACAGAGACCGGTCTAAAATAAGAGCTGCATTCTAAGTGGCAGCGGC
This sequence comes from Enteromius anoplus, assembly GCA_032359395.1. NCBI lineage: Eukaryota > Metazoa > Chordata > Actinopteri > Cypriniformes > Cyprinidae > Enteromius > Enteromius anoplus. The sequence continues at coordinate 8,411,632 of JAUMHG010000043.1, read as the reverse complement.
TTCCTGCAGATTTGAACTGTCGAGAACAGGCACCGGTCACGTTGCTTTAGTTTCGTCCTTCAAACGGATGAATAGTGCCTGCCTTCTTTCCGATCTCAGAAAAAAAATGGGATGGGAAATGTATACAACACCGGAAAACACGAGGCATATGCAGTACATGTTTACAAACCACACATACGAAGCAGTAGCTTATTTTCTTCAGCTCTATTAAGCTTCAGCATTTAAAAACCAGATTAGACTTCCTAAAAAGAGTGATGTTAGATAATAAATGTATGATGGAACATAAAGTATTTGTTTGGTAAGTAGAGGCTGAATGCGAGTTCCCTCAGAAGTCACGCACAAAAAGCTGCCTGTCCTGAAGACGTCTCCTAAAGGCAGAGCTGGAGAAATGTGCTTTCAATTATGTCCCGGTGGATATAGGGAAGCAGAACAAGAAATGCACTCGATTTATGTACTGCTCCGATTCTGCGCAGCGTGTTTTTACTGAACATTCAGAAAGTATTTAATATTTCCCGAAACATTAGCAGTCAAACAGAGACAGGACTATTAGCCTCTTGGGGGTCTGGATCCCTTCATTTGATCTGAATGGTAGTAAGATGCTGAGAACCGGTGAACAACATCAACGACGAACAAAACCCCTAATGAACTCCACGCTTCCGCCTTTTCTGGTCGAAACTTTGACTGTGTACAAAATCAGGTTAGTGAGTTTTCAGCACACAGTGTGAGCTGGGATCTGTGCTCAAATCAGGACTGACTTAAAGACAGAAGACTGTGCTTTATGTGATGCTTGAGCATTGTGGAGCTCACACCAATGTGCAATGTTGTCTTTACAAAGCTGTCTGCTGCCACTGCTTAGTGATGCCATATAAAATAACATGGCGCTGAAAAAAAAAAATATATTTTTTTTTTGTTGTTGTGTTTTTTGTTTATGACACAAGCTTACTACAAGTTGTCCATAGGCTGTATTTAATCAAACATGAATCTAAATTTCTGCAAACACACTGAATATTTTAACACAACACAAGACTCAAGATGTAAGACATAAGATATAAAACAGCAAGATGTAAATTTAGATTTTATCCAAAAGTCAGATTTGATCGTTTACACTTTACTTTGCTTAAAAGTCTATTCACACCAAGTCTAAATTGTTACCATTAAAACGAGCACAAGTTCGAATTCCCCAAAAGTCACCAATGAAAAAATGAAAAATCTGCATCAGACATTGATTATCATAAATCAATTAATCACTGTGAATTAGTTTAATATAATCTGTTGTGAACAGACATTCACACTCAGTCTGAAAAAACTGATTATTCTCTAAAAAAAAACAAAAAACACCAAAAATAATGTGGGCAGTTTGGAGAAACCAAATTTGGTCCCACTTTATAGTAGTAATTACATTTATTATTCCACTGCTGACTTATCCCTTACACTTCAACCTACTCATATCTCCAACCATGTCCCTAACCTTACCTGTATCTAACCTCAACAGCAGCAAAAGTGTTTTGCAATACAATATGAACGAGGGCTGCACGATATCACATGCAATTATCATGTGCATCTCATTAGTAAAGCTCTGGGTTCTGTGATTAGTAATAAATCTCCATCACATGCTTTCAGATGGAGCGACATTAAATACACAGAACTGTAGTTCACAGACAAGCTACGTACTTCATGCTCATAATAGCAGATGAATCGCCTACTAGTAGCCCTAGTAGATAGTACTTCCTTTTTTTAATGCAAGTATATTGCAGTTAAATACATTTAATATAAAGTGGGACCCTAAATCTAAACTTAGAAAAGGATTATCTGTTAAAAAAAAAAAAAAAAAAGACGTTACTTACAACCACAGGAGGATTGTTCCACTCTTCATAGGTACGAGCTGCATAGGGGTAGATGCGATCGTTAATGATCTGGAGAGTAGTCATGCCAATAGCCTTCATGGAGCTGAAGTAGGCTTCCCAGAACCAGCGGGCCTAGGGAACAGTAAATGGCATGGCATTTAAATATATGCAGTAATAGCAGCAAAGCACAGACAAACTGATAAACAGAAAAATATAAGCACACAAAAACCATGTGAAAAATGCATGTCAAAGACATAAGATAAGGCCTCTCACATCCCTTTACTCCCACCATCCTGCTCGTGCCTTTATGACCCCGGCACACTTTCAAAGGCAAAACAGCCCATTAAAGACTGGTGACATGACTGCGGGGACCATTCCAGACGGTTATGAGCCCTTTAGACTATCAGTCTTTTAACTTTTCCACTCAAGTGGCACTGAGACTGCAACTTAAGTTTAAGAGGAGAGGTCAGGTCATTTTACTCCACACCAGCACAGGGACATGCTGTAATGTAATCACACTTTCGCCCTGTTACTTGAATGCCACTATATGATGATTAATATAGATTTCTTTAACATATTTTTATACATGTATTGTTCAGAAAGTAAAAGTACTGTTCGTAAGCCAGTTGAGAATTTTACATTGTTCAAAACAAATTCCTTCACAAATTCTGTTCTCCTGAACTTCTAGTTTTCCACATTGAGAACAATATTATGAATGAAATTATTCTTGAGCACCAAATCAGCAATATCATATTTCTTAAGGATCATGCGACATGATTAAATATCTTAAAACATGAAAAAAAGTTATTTCAAATTGGAAAAATATTTGCAACATTACTATTTTTATAGTTTTCTTATTCAAATCAAAGCTTTAGTGAGCATAAGAGACAAAAAAATAATTGGAATGGAAAGATACACTGTTTGTACAAATCAAAGCCTACATAAACGTACAAGACATGTCTTTTCATTGCGTCTAACACAAAACTGTGTGCATAATGTGCGCCCACAGCATGCTGTCAAAAATGGCGCTACGGTGATGTTACACGGCCAATTGATGAATAAAGATGTTATTTTTGTTTTCTTTCCATAATAAAAGTTCTCATTGCTTTATAATATTATGGTTGAACAACTGATGGCGGACAGAGCATTTAAATGACATCTTTCATATTTTTCTGCACCTTGACAGTGGCAACATGGGGGTAAGTCATTAATGACAAAATTTTCATATTGAAGTGGAGTAACCCTTTAACAATTAAACCCTGAGGATTTAAGAACAATTTGTTAAAAAATTATATATATA
>JAUMHG010000043.1:8387151-8406415 GCA_032359395.1 Enteromius anoplus | reverse complement strand
ATATATAAACAAATCACCAATACTGGAAAAAATAAAAATAAAAATTTGACCAAATAAGGTTTACCAAATAACATTCGGTATACATATTCTGTCGATACAAGAACACACACACTTTTCCTTCTACTGCTGATACATTAACAAACCCAAAGCTCCAGCAGTGAGGGGTGAGGAGCACATAAGAGTTAATTACCCATAAAACAGTGCTATCTCCTGCTAGGCGGCGCCATGCCGCAGTGACCCAGCTCCACCCTTTCTGGTCCTGTTTGACCCTGTTCTCTTTTAAAAGGGTCGACCAAGAGCATGCTAGAGGCAGCCTCATTACCTGGCCTGACCGCAAACAGTGTCAGATCAGGTCCAACTACAAAGAGTCAAATGAGACCAGGGTGAATATAAAAAGCAAGGATAATGGCATTCCAACATTTTCCTGGGGCAATTATTGAACAACGTCAGAGCGCTAATGGTCTTTCTTTTAAAAACAACAATTAAAAAATCGATTTATTGTGTCATTTGATGAAATGGTTTGTGCAACATTAAACACAAAGAATCCTTGGACCACTCCAGTTACTCTCAAGTGAACTGAAAAGTTTTTTCGCCGTGCATCTTTTCATTGGCTGCTGTGTTTGTTGTCATTTACTCAACCCAGAACTCAGTTCAGCACATTAGAAGAGTGCAGTCGCCCCCCTTTACATCAGCCCCTAAGGGCCTGGCCCTTAAACCTTAAAGAAATACAACTACACAAAAACAGCTTTTCTTTTTATGGAGAGGGGAAGAGGATTCAAAAAGACTTTCTGATCCCAAGGGGAGCGCAGCCGCCCATAAATCAGCTCGTGATGAAAGTTTCCTTTCCGACCAGGAGAAGGCAGCAAGAAAACCGCACCCACCAAGCGCTGAACCCGCCCCGTTTGAACGCTTGCAAGAATTTTTATGAGGAGGGAAGAGACACAGTCTCGTAAGAGGACGTTGGCTGCTCTTCTGACACATTGAAGGTTGTTCATATGTTACACTCTTAAACATACAAGAATCACTCCTTTCAGAGCTCTAGAGTGCGACCAATTTGGTCGCACATGCAACCTACTTTCTCAATACTTTCTGTCTACACTGAAAACTAGTGCTGCGTTCTATTTATGACGTATTGACACAAGTTTCAAATGATTTCCAACTGTTGCTTTGTCGCATACACTGTAGACAGATTGAGAACAAGACAACATTCTCATTCAGTGTAGACATGGTGTTAGTTATTTATTTTAAACATGTCAGTATTGCCTAAATGAAAATCTGGGTGCACCTAACTTTTGTGCTGGTGCACCTAAGAAAAAAAAGTTAGGCGCACCAGTGCAACCAGTGGAAAAAGTAAGTCTAGAGCCTTGCCTTTATCTTATCATCATAACTGTTGTATAATGGATGGAAATCATATAATTTCAGATTCAGTTCCCAAAATATCTTAACGATTCTGTTTCCATAAATGATCCTTTCAGTACGTTTGTGAAAGGAATATTTAGAAAAAATTGCTAAATTTGGTAATATCTTCATCAATAAACGTTTGAATCAAAACAGCTTATCTGATTCATTCATTTAGAAATAGGTTGGACTTGGCACTGATTGCACTGTATGGTTGAAATTCACCAAAAAGAAACAGCTCATCAAACTGATTAGTTCTGGAAAATGTTGGACAACACAGCTTGTGCATTATTTTGACTCACTGAAAACTGCCTAAATAAAAGCCAATATAACGAATAATATCCGTCTGCCTGTTGACAATACTATACAACCACTAGGCAAAAGTACTGAGCAAATATTGCTGATGAACAAAATCATCAGCAATATCCCATGCGGTTGATCCGTTTATTGCAAGCAGTCTTCCAACACTGGAAAGGGCACAACCAATTACATTCAGCAAAAGGACATGAGACATTTGATGAAAAGTCAGACACTGCTACTTTCTTAGACTTGGCGACCACATCATGAAGTACAGTAGTTGCCTGCTCCCTCTATTGGTCACAATGCTGAGAAAATCCACTACACCTATTCCTCAGAACTGGCTGTAACACTTCTGCCTCCTATTATTTGCGGCATCTGCATTTTGTGCAGTCCTACACTGAAAGTTCAAGAGGGTTGTCTTCTGGGAAGATCAAGAACAAAGTAGTAGGATTTTTTTTTTTTTTTTTTTTTTTTTTTAATCGAAGTAGGGTATATATCAAGAACCATTTTTTTTTTTTTGGTACAATGGCAGCCATACAATCACTCTGCTGTCTGGAGGTGGTGTAGGCTAGTAAGAAAGGAGTGGATCAAGATGTGTTCAAGTGTGGGCTGATATCTCACTGGCTTCATGCCATGTCATAATTCCAGCGCAAGATGGGTTTCTGCACACTACGTCCTAACACCACCCAGAAACCTGTGGAACTAAACTACAACATTCTCCTTGCACAAAATATCCAAGATCGAGCTGAAAAACTTGAGACCGTTCAAGAAGTCAATGCCAATGGAAGCAGAATGCAATTATTATTAATTATGGGTAACTTATAGTATTCTGCATGGCAATATATTGACCATAATTATTACAGAGTGAAACCAAAAGATTTCTTTACATTCCATGTGGTTTAGGCACTTTCACATAAGTGTACAGCTGAAAAAGCTGAAGGGGAAAAAATAAAGCGAAAGTGTGCGGTTAACAATTTGTTTGGATAAAGATACATCACTAATACTTAAAATTAGCTTTCATCGTGATTTACTATGGCAGGAGACATTTCATCTTTAGAGAAAAGTACACACTTGCAGCAATATTGTTTTTGGCATTAACCCACCTGCCTAACGGTTGTTTTCATAGCAGAGCTAGCACTCCATTGAAAGGAAGAAAGAATGTTAGCAGAGAAGAAGAGAGGTTGTGACCTCTTTAACCTCAGCTTCACCCTCTATTGGTCGCATTTAGCCTGAATGTGACTCAGTCACTGCTATTTGAACTGCACGTTCGACTCCATTTGGTACTGTTTACTAACTGTCATAAAGGGGTCAGTGATGAGGGTGGTTGTTTTTCCACAAATAGCTCCAAGTGTATTTGTCAGAAACTTTGACAGAAAAGGATGGAGTGAACTGCAGACAAAAAAGGGTCTTCACAGTAATTTTTAATCCTTGGGCTGACCCAAGAAGTGAAAATGACCCGTCAACCAACATGATGGACAGATGCTGCCTATGCCCTGAATACAAATTTCTCTGTCATTGCAACAGAGTAATCACATTCTTACCTGTCTCTGCATCTCCTCCACTTGTCTGTGAGGGATGCTCTTCAAAATAGTGTACATCTCTGGCAACTTCTCTTCTGGAATAACAACAGATGCCCTGCAAATACACACACACAAATGACTTCAATGCACTGGACTTCACGTGACCAAATACTGCAACTTTGACAGTAATAACAAATCTGTCTTGAACATATTAGAAAGATTTCTGAAGGATCTTGTGATACTCAAGAATGAAGTAATGGCTGTTGAAAATCCAGTAGGTCAGGTACCATATTAACTTTATTCATCAACCCTGGTGACAGACAAAAACAGATTTGTGATCTTTACCTTTTCCAGTCCAGCACTTCAGAAAAAGGCAGAATGTAGGAGTCAGCCATGATGACGGGGACACATCCAGCCTGTAGCACATCACTAAGTGTGGCCTGGCCTAACCGAGCCCCTCGCAGAACTACACAGAATGATGACTCCTACAGAACACACAAGAGACACATTTGTCATCTTTAATAACGATACTCTCCTGTAATGTTTTAACAGACAGCAGTGTGTGGTGTAAACCAAGGGGTTGCAATGAAAGGTGCTAGAATCAGAGTCTAGAGGGGCTTGGTGTTGAAATGGGGGTGATGGCTCTCACAGGGATTTGGCCTCTGCTCCTTCTCACTGTGGAACGTCTCCCAGATGTGCTGCAGCACCCAGCCCAGATGATAAGCATACTTCCTGTCTAGACAGGGCTGGACGGGGAGATGAGCATGGTGGACAGGAACAGCTTGTATTTTTTTTTTTTGCTTACACCAATTAAGAAATGTGTTGTTGTGGTAAAGAATGCTTCTGGAAGGGTTAAACATTTAAAGTCTGTAGGAATGTTTGGGCCAAGCTCTCAAAAGTAGGATGCCTTTACACAATGATTTAGTATTAATTAATTAAACTAGTTAATAACTTAATTAACTTAACTCAAATTAACGTAACTATACATTATGAGGAAAAAAATTAGGGAAGATACGTCTGTATTCATTTGGTTCGCTTAATTATGGAAAAAAAAAAAACATTTTAAAATGATAATTGTATTTAAAGCTGCAGTCTGCAATGTTTTTTTGGTTAAAAATAATCCAAAATCATTATTTGAGAAAGTACATAACCAGCCAGCGTTCAGACTATTGCCTTGCTTTAGCCCGATTCGGTTATAATAATGTTCCGAAGTGGTACTGGTAGGTTTTTGTGGGAAATTTCAGCATGGCACTGCATCATAACATCAAGTCTGTAAACAGAAAGAACCTGCCCCACCAAGAATAGGTTTATCATCTCATTTGCAGTGAGGATTCTTATTTGGGTCATATACTCCAAGACGAAGACTAGAATCTGTGATTATTAAGTACAGGATTCACACCCATGCAGTGACTGACAGCCAAACATTTACCTCAAAACATTAGATTCATCCCTGCTGGAGTACAGCCCCGTGCATGAAATATAATTTCGCAAGAAACTGCAATTTCAGGTTTTCAAACATAGATGGCAACAAAGAGGCAAAACGTACAAACTACAGCTTTAATACAAAAAACTGTCCAGTCACAAATTTGTACATAATCTTACATTGCATTCAGTTTGCTTAGTGGCAAACATGATGCAGGATAATAACAGTATGATGTAGCCTAGAAAAATGCAGTTATAAGCCCCAAAATGTGATACTATGTAAATAATATTATAAATATATCTATATAATTACATGTCATCCAAATAATTTTATTAGAAAAAAAACAACAACTATAAATATTTTTAAAATCAAAATTTTACAAAATATATATATATATATTTTTTAATGCATTTAGTAGCCAACTGATTCTAATATTTGTGACAAATACGCATGTGCCCTTGCATATTTACTTTGTGAAATATAATGTGAATTCAATGTTGTTTAATATGAATAGATGTGCAGAGAAACCAACCTGTAAAATTTGTGGGTAGTCGTAGACCTGTCCTTTATAGCAGCGTTTCCTGACTGATGCCATGCCCTGAGAGAGATTACTACACTTGTCTAGGAGGAGCAGGGCCTCCCCATTCTCCTCCTTCAGCCTCTCTAGTTCCACACGGTATTCCCGATGGATGGCTGTCTGAGATGACAGAATGAAGTAGCGTCGGGGCCTGAAATAAACAAGTATTATGGAGTGTCTTTTTCCATCATTAAATATAAATCGTTAAATCGATGTCAATAAGCAAGATCTCACCCTGGTTGCCTTTCAGGAAGGTCCACCTCAGCAGATAAAGGGCTATACACGGGGATGCTGACATCATAACCCTGCCTGTATGTCCATGTGGAGAAGCCTCCCCCAGCTAGCAGGGCTCTGTGAAACAAACGCAATGAAGATGACAACTCTGTCGCCGCGACTGTCTGCAAAAGGCACTGAAGATAAAACGCGTCCTTAATCTGGTTTTACATGACAAATGTGCGAACGTGCCACTCCGAAGCATTTAACAGAATTGCCTTCGCGTCCTCGTTCTACAACGAGTCAATAAAACTTCAAACGGTACTCGGTTTGAGGGAATGGAGTGAGTATAGGGAGAGCTGCAAATATGGCCACGCAACATACACTGTCTTTTTATCTCACCCCACACATATGCACATATGGGCAGCTGGTTCTGATGAGGCTGTACGCCAAATGGAGCACAGCTGGATGAGCCCAGGAAATTCCCTACAGCTCCAGATAAGTGTTCATCATTTCAGGGCTTTCTAGTACATAAAACTCACCTTTTCCACCCAAAGCAAAAGATTGGCCAAGTAATAGGCTGAGAAACATGGCCCATGTTGCAGTAAATACCAGGAGATTATGTTTGTCTGCCTGCTCTGGGCGGTTGTGTGCTATTCTCTTTCATGATCTCTCTCTCTCAGTGCATCTTTGATCTCTGGGTCTAAGAAACACACTCTGATGATGATACAAATACACATTATGAAGTTTAATTGAAGAGAAAAAACAAGACATTTGAATAGGATAATTCTGTGACACTGATATATATATGAATGAATTTGTTGGGATGCATGTCTATTTTGATGTCTATTGCTAGCATTCCAGTTTATCTCAATATAAGGGTGTTGAAACACAAAGAAGGTCCTTCTATCCAGCACGGAGAGTCCGGCATCCGTCTGTCAGCACTGTGGTTCAGTGTCATTGTGGACAACCACAAAGTGTCAATTCAAATCACACTAACATACAAAGATTAAATAGTGGCATGTTGCAAACTTGCATAAATACAACTATCATGAAACCGAAAAATAAAAGAAAGGATATGAGCGCATTTATTGCTTCTCAGCTGACATTGCTATTGCACAAGGTCAAACATAGAGCCATACTGCCCTCAACTGGCGAACATCACAACCAATCTCCATTAGAAATTAACCATTGCCACAAACCATGGATTTCAAGGGCCCTTTGGTTTTTAAACTTTGAGGGAACTGTATAAAACCACAACATGTCTTCCATTTATGTCAAAGACTTCAGCTTAACTATGATTAATGTGCACAAGAATGGTTGCCAACTATGCAATAATGTTTGGGTGCTGCTGGGAGTGTTCCTTTTTAGTGTTTTCAAGGCTGAATTTTAGAAAAATAACAGTTATTCAACACCACTCACTTCTTCAACAGCTTTTACAGTGCACGCTGACAGCTATAGCTCACTAAGATACAAAAATACATACAGCGTGAACAAACAGATCTTTCCTATTTTACACCATACCAGTATAAAGCCAGAATTCTAGAAGAAACAGCTATTCTCAAAATATGAGGATCTGAATATTGTCCTCACAAAATGCAAATAAAAGGTGAAGTATCAAGGGTATAAGAGATACTTATGCAAAATGAAATTCTTCGCTGGGACAGCAAAGCTGTATTTTCAGTCTTACGTGAACCTTAAATCATTCTAATATGTTGAATTAGTGTTCAATATTTAAGCACTATCTTTTTTTAAACCATGATACAATCTTATGCTTCTTTGATCAATTTTACTACTAAGTCTCACCTGTCTCTGGGCACATCCAGAGCTGTATTGTAATCAGGGGGTCCTCCAGGAAGCATATTGAACAGCAGGTGGTTCATGCCTTTGTCCCACCTAAAAGCATATCAATACATTTATGCAGCTCGCAATGGTGAGATGACTTGAGATTTACATGGAATATGTTTTTAAAGCTAAAATAAGAATTAACAGAGTGCCAGAAGGGACACTGCAAACTAGAAAAATATAAGAAAAAAAGCCAAGGTAGGCAAAGATAATTTTCAAACGCTGAAAGATAATATCTACCTTGGCAGCATAGCTAGTGCCTGAGCGGTTTCACGAATCCGCAGAGAGTTCTGATTCAACACGTCAATGGAGGGTATGAAGAGACATGCTCTGCTCACGTCGTCAGTGTAAAAATCACTGTCCGAGATGGCACTCAGCAGGTCATTGTATTCACGAGACAGGCCGGTGCTGCTGATGGGCACCCCTACTTCATCCACAAATCGCTGAAGAGGATAGATGTACACCTGTGTACAAAAACACACACCATTAATAGATCAAAACAGACCTGTCATGCTATCTATAATACATACCATCTCTCTTTCCATCACCTTGATTTTATTCTTGGGATTATATCCACAGCGATACACATCAAAGCAAGTGTGCATTCGACAGCTCAGGTCACCTCTCTCAGGAATAGGGCTGCTCATAGGTATCCTGACCAAAGGAGCATCATGCACACTACGACGGTCCAGACTCCATTCTGCGGAGGATTCGATGGAGTGAGGCCAGAACTGAAACATCCCGGTTGCGATCAACCCCAGTAAGACCACGGAGAAGAGGGTGATGTAGTAGATCCGGTGTTTAGTCTTCATTCGGGGTATGAGAGCAGGGCCCCGGGAACCATACTTCACTGATGCACACATGATGAGCCTTTCCAGAGCCAACACCACTGCAGAAAACACAAACACTGATAAACATCTACACGTGTCAGAGAATATCATCAAATGTTTTGATGGACATATTAATAAAAAGACGTGCAACAGCTGTGCACCGTTTGCTATACTTTCGATCGCTTAACTACAACAGATTATATGACTCACATATGATTATTCTTATTCCAATTTATTATATGACAACTGCATTTACTGACATGCAAGTTATCATATGTTTCTGTTGTTAGAAACTTGATTCACTTAATTGAAACAAACTGTGCTCGATTAATCTAAATCCAATTACTCTATAATAAATTAAGCATGGATCGTTGCATAAATAATTGGAAGCACAATTTGTTTTAATTATTTGAATCAGTTTTCACACAATTACTATAATTTCACACATTATTAAATGCATAAGTCATAGAACAAATTAAAATTAAAACAAACTTTCAAATTATGAATTACGGATCAGTATAAAAAACTGGTTGTTTTAATTGTAATTTATTATGTAATGCCATTAAATGTATTCTCTCACTGTTCACCCGAACTTAAATTTATTATTTGATTAATACATTTAATTCCAATAAATTTTTTACATATTTAATCAGTCATGTTCGAGGTAATTTGCTAATTATTTGGAATATGATTAATTCATTATAAAAAAAGACATACTGGAATTAAACATGATTGTTTTTTCTAATTCCCATTAATTTATTTACACATTAATTTAACTTACTCTAACAATTATATAACGGATTAAATGCTGATTAAGTACATTATTGGTACATTTAATTACAAATAATTTGCTATATGGTTCACTACTCTGATTCCAATTAACTTATTAACTTACACAGCTACTACATCTAATGTATCACACGATTAATCCCTCAAACTTCAGTTAACGTACTTTGTATAGACCAGTCTTTTTCGGTCTTGTACGAATAATATTTATTAATAAAAGTAGGCCATACTCAAGCATTTTACTCAAACCATGTACTGTCTCTGGTTGTAAATAAATCCAAAACACACTCGCTAACGATAGCAGAGACGCTAACAACTAAACAAAACCATGAACTAACCTTTACGGTATCCAGTTTACTGCCTCAAATCTCAGCACGCCTCAAACATAATCTCATTTGTTGGTCAAGTACGCTGCAAAAGCTGATAACGAAATGTTTGGCTGAATTAAGTTTATTATCCCACAACACATTCCTTACGCTAAAGAGACAGCTGACAGGAAAGAAACTCGTCTCTCCTTCATGCCTAGTTCCCATCCGTTTCCTTGGAATTCGGGTCGCGTGCGCCATCTGCTGTGGAGGGAGAATGAACGCGAGGCACAGTCTGTGTCTTCAAACCTAGCAAGTAGCCTACCTAGACAGCATTTTACGTGCTAATGCCACGTCCCGTATGTGTCTAGCTAGCTAGCTCCCTAGTTACTGTAGACACAGCCACAAACAACAGCTATCAGTTCACCATTTCAGCCACCATTTTTTTTTCTTACGGCGTAAATAACTTTAAACGGTGTTATTGTGCATTACTTTGTGTATTAGAGAACTATTTTTTTTGTGCCTGGTGTTTGTAGGCAAGAAACAGTCTTCCGGGTCCTGTTCTTCGACCGTGGTTTAACAAAGCCCGGGTTAGTTCACATATCCCGGGTTGACCTAGCTCGATCTGAAATGGAGTTTTTTCGGCTCTTCTAACACATATCTCGTATTTACATATCTAGCTAATAAAGACAGCTCGCCGTTCACGTGAAAAGTCTGTGAAGACTTACATCATGGCTAAACAGCGTGCCGCATATTTCAGTGCTGCTGAGTTGCAACTTATAATGGAAGGATATGAAGAGGTTAAACATTTAATAAAAACCAAAGGGAACACTATAGCGGCTGCAAAAGTGCGCCAGGACGCGTGGCGAAAAATAGCTGCCAAATTAAACGCGTAAGTATATCTTCCATTTAATTAGAGTGGGAGAGCACTAATTATGCAGTGACATATGACTGTGTTGACCAGTGTATATGTGTAGGCTACAGTCTTATTCTGCCGTTGGTCACTTTTACAATTACAGATCCAACCCAATGGGACCTAGAAGAACCTGGCAACAAGTCAAGACGAAATACAAAAATATCGTTCAAAGTGGTAGGTCGTGGGTTTTTAGTGGATTTGATGACCTTTTTTTAAAATGACATTATAATGACAATATAATTACACACACACACACACACACACACACATATATATATATATATATATATATATATTTTACTCAACTTTAGAGAAATCTCAGCTGTATAATCCAGAAGTTTTAATGTAAAACTAACTGTGACCATACACAAAACAGATGTTTTATTTTATCTATAGCAACATGCCAAATGAATTTACCTTGGTAAAATGGTGCTTGACAAAGACAACAGAAAATCAAGAATAGAACAATGAGGTAAATAATTTTAAAGCAAGGCAAGTAAAAACTACAACAATAAACACAAGAAAACAATTAGGAAGATAACATTAAATTAAGAATATAAGATAATTATTAAACATCTAAAATACAAACTGTTGAAATTAAGTGCAACACTTCCCTGAAACAGTTGTTTATTATTGTTAATAAGTTGTTTATTATTGTTGTTGTTATAAAGCATAGTCAAAGTGTATTCAAACCCTTTCTTTGTAGCTTTTACACATTTATTTCCCTTAGACCCTTAGCACCACCTTGTGGCCCCCTGGGCCCATTCCTAAAACCACCAGAACCCAGAATTTTGAAAACTCAGTGTTTTGAATTGAATAACTAAAAGATTTAATGTAATTAGTGAACAAGAGAAAGGCTGCTCTGAAGAAGATGGGACTAGTCTCAACAAAAGAGGAGTACATAGATGAAGAGGAGCTGCCCCCTGAGAACAATATGGAGGGTCCAATCATAGAAAGCATAGTTGGCGGCTGTGCCTCTGATCCAGGAGATACGGCCGGCTGCAGCAGTTATGTCAATGGTATGTGTGCGCCACATTCTATATTTATCTCTGCAAATCAATACTGCAGTAAATATACATGTTTCATATCACATCATTTCAGTAACTGAACATGGACTGGCCCTACTTCAGCCACCTGTAATATCAGACGAAGAGCTGGAATTTGTAAGTGTACAGCTCTGTTTGTTTTTGTTTTTGAAGGCATATCAATGATTACGGTATTAAATGAGCAATATCATATGTTTAGAAACAGTGTGGACAAATTCTTAATACATTTCAATGCTTTCTTTTTAAAGGAACCTGTGGAAGACGTTAAGACACTATACAAGAAGTATCTCAAAATAGAGATCTCAAACAGAAAGCAAGAAATGGCATACAGAGCTTTAAAAATGCGCAAAGTGGAGAAAGAAATTCAGTTATTAGACAGGAGGTTGGATGTTAGTGTGATATATGATAATGGATTGTCAGAATGAAGGATAAATGTACCTTTAAGTTACCCACTAAAATCGGTTTTCAGACATTATAGTTGATGTTTGCATAGTTTGGAAAACATGAAAAATGTTGGTTTCCTACATGTACATTTTAAAATAAGTATATAGTCAAAAATACAGTGAAATGTAATTAAAATAAAAAGACACTCGTATAGATAGATAGATAGATAGATATAGACTTTTCAGTTAAAGGTAGGCTGTATATGTGCACTTGTCTGAATATTTATTATGATTATTTAAGATAATTTGTGTCTGGAACAACAATAATAAGTGGAAATGTGCCTTTTTTATTTCTACAGTACAGGCCGATCCCTCATGTTGAAAATAAAGCATTGGTAATAAACCTACTCCACTCCAAAAGTCACAACTCACAGCAGTTATAGCAAAAACACTTGTTTGTAATCATTATGATACAATCGTAAATCATAAACCTTTTGAAATCTCTGACAAAACTTTCCTCTATAGTAATGTTACATGACCTAAATTGGCTATGGTGAAAGAAGACAACAAGATCTTGAGCACAGTGTGAGTGATATAAACTCCATTCTACCATTAAAATAAGGGGCGCAGATGTTTTTTTTGTTTTTTTTAATATCATTCAATGTCATGTACAATAGATACAACACAAATACAGCACAGTTTTGCTAAAATCACATAAAATATTCATGGTTGCAACTCACGAAACTTTACTTTATAGAAGCTGTTGGCTTCTTGGATTTTATACAGAAAACAAATACACACACACACACACACACACACAAACCAATCTCCTCTGTTTCACAGACACACACTCCCATTCACACAGTGAAGTTTTTTTAAGCATGGCTCTGGAGCAGTGGTGAGCAATCTACTGTAGATAAGAGGTAAAGCATCTTGGTACAAATCAGTTTTGTCATCTATAAATATTCAACCAAATATCAGTGCAAGGTGTCCTCCATTAGCCTTAAAGGACTCCCATAGATGCCAACCTTAATTTACCAATGATTTCACAAGTACCTCAAAGTCCCAGCTGTGAAGTACAAAGCATTTTTGGCAATTCGCAGATATTCCGACATGACAACATAGAGATGGCAAATATATAAGTGTTTTCTTCTTTTTCTAATTTAAAAATGTCTTCCATGCCATGTTCTTCCTCCTCAAAATGTCCTTAATGCACAGCACGTGTAGATCACTGGATTCCCCTAAACAAGCACATAGCAAACACCATGGCAAAAAGCTAATAGGAGATAAAGAAAAAATAAGAGTTCAATGTAAACATCGTTTTAAAATACTTCTTTATTCGTCATTCATTTGAATAGAATTACAAGAAGCCCGTTTTCTGGCAAAGCCACCTCTTCTCTCTCCACTAGGTGGCGACCACAATCAATAGTTCTTGCAGGGCAATTTCTCATCACATTTTAAATGTAAAATCTTTACATCATACTTTATTATTAAAAAGCAAAATCATAACCTTACTTCAATAGTCAGCACCACAATGGCAAGAGCTCCAGCCATATAGATGTACGTCTCGAAATAGTCCACCACTGCTGAATAACAGCCCTGGTTCAAAGAAGTACACATTTTAATATCAGTGGATAAAATGTTGTTTCAGAGGAAATTGAATTTCTCATTAATTACTGATTTATTCTCATTTTCAGAGTTATTACATAGACAGGGTCATATAGGCCACACTGTCCTTTCTCAAAAAGAACATATTCACTTTCTTTGAGTTTGGTGTTCGTTGTTTTTGTCTACTGTTTATTGCTGCATTTTTTTGTTGCATGTTTATTTACTCATTTGTAGTAAACCCATTGCTGACCTTGTTACGGATTGGCATAATTCCCTTGAAACACTCCTCCTTGCTCATCATTAGATCGTTCCTCTGGCAACAGACCTCTGGCACTAGTCTGCTGGGGTTCAGCCGTCTGAAGAGGCTGTGATCATCAAAGTCTTCAGCACTGTTCACCCCACAGCAATCAAACTAGGAAGACACCAATACCCAGTTAAACCACTTCAGTGCCATTACTGTGTTATATTTTGTGAAGTATGTGATCGTACTGTGGTCATAATGGCGTTCCACGTAGAGGTGAAGACATCAGTGCTGTTGGTGCCTTGGTAATGTGTTTTCAGTTCCTTGGTGAAGTAATCTCTGGTGAGCTGTTGATCCACATATAGACAGTAGTAGTGAGAGCAGAGGTATATTACAGGTGGCTTGATCATATCCAGCTATAATAATACTCACATGCTCCCGGAAAATGAATGCCAGAATGGCCACCGCCAACTCTGCCAGGAATATGATGAGTATGAGCATGAAGAACTGTGGGAGAAAAACAGGATATTTGCATCGAAATCAGATGTGAAGTACTTTAGATGTCTAAATGATATGAATAGAAAGGAATTCACAATATTAATACAATTCTGGCTGATATTGATAATCCAATTATTTGTATGTTATAGCCTATAAATATATATTATTCTGTTTAAATAAATTGGTAATTTAAATCAGATGTACTTTAGATGCCTAAACATGCAACAGTTAAATATTATTAGTATTACACACATAATTTTTGATGCTAATGGGGATGAACAACATTAATATAATTTGAATAATTGTAAAAATATTTAATTTAATCATTGTATTATTGATAACAATATATAATTATTATTTTAAAGTTATGACATTAATATATATATATATATATATATATCCTTTTTTTTTTTTACGTAAACAATCAACACTTTAAATGCATCAGGAAATTACAATGTACAGCAAAAACTGAGAATAATATTTCTTTAAGATCATAATTAGTAGTATTAAATGATTAGAGTTTTTAAAAACGTATTTTAAGTGATGTAATCTAAAATGTACAAAGGCAGGAAATGGGAATTTACAATAAATATTCAAAATAGACACATACCAAATAAGATTTATGTTTATGTAGTAATAAAATCCCATACAAACAGTAGAAGACATTTATTTTCTCGTATGGCTCCGCAGCAGCCCAGAAATCCCAGTAGGAACAGCATCCCACCCATGATCAAAATTGCATAGACTCCAGTAAACAGGAGAGGGTTTGCTGCCACAATCTCCCGGAAACCTGTCGGATCCACCAGCACCCAGATTCCCACCCCTAGAAGGAATGCCCCTCCAAGCTAAAGGAGGGGAAAAAAACGGCTTAGTATACATCCCAGCACAATAAAAGCACAAAATATGATTTTATGAAATAGCCATATTGAGCAAACCAAAGCTGACGGATGCTCAGTTTTTTATGGAGCAGAACATTTTCCCACAGCATTAGTCTGGTAGAGGGAAATTCATGAGGCTGCTTAAAAAAACACCTTTGAGGAACAAAGGAAGTGCAGTGTGGTTCATGAGCAAAACGAAGGCGCGTTGGCACAAGATCAGTGCAGGGTTTTTTTTATACCGTAACGTTAACATTTGTTCAAAATGACGACTTAGATCACTGAGACTCTTTTCAAATACACATTTCGTTAGGAAAGCAAGAGTCTGCACCTGCATATAATCAGGTTTTTAGTATATTAAAGAAAACAGATACTTTCCACACTTTCAACCAATCATCCCTCCTGAGAAACAAACACAGCTAGCATGATGTCACAGTCAAGTCTAGATCTGGTGTGTAAACAATGGCCTACAATTTTAAAAAGAATGCATAATATCTGCATCTATATGGTTCCATGAAGAACCTTCCTTATTCATGGAATCTTTTCATTCTTTGTAGTGGAAGACTTTCTGTAAATCGGTTCTTGGAAAAAAGTCTGGAGAACTCTCAAATGAAAGGTTGAATAGAGGACAAAATGGTTCTTCAATGGCATCGCTGCAAAACTCGTATTTGAAAGCTTTCTGAGTATAATTGGTGAAATTCAAGACAAGGTAAGAGAACGAAAGCACTTACAAAAATAAAGAAGTTGAAGATGAACATGAGGTACTTGATGCAACTAAGACAGTCCCCCTCCATACTTGTGCCTCTTGCTGAAGCTTCTCCTTGCCCCTGAAGAAGCATCATAAAAAACAAAGAGAGCTGTTACTCCACAAGAGATGCCAACGTCACACGCTCCATTTAAAGACAGGTCCATGAGTCAGCATTTGTCAGTGACTGGTGGGCTTTTGTGCTTTCAAGCTCATTCAGTAAGATCATTTTGTGAATTTGTCACTTAAATAATACACTGGCATAGACAAAACACACATTGACAGACATATTGTGTTCAGGCGCTTCAGATGAATAATGCCGCATTATGTATTTCAAAGAATGACTGGCAGCTCCTGTAATCATATGCCTGGAAATGTAAAAAAAATGGACATAAAACAGAATTCACAGCATTTTCTTCTCATGCGTGTTATGCGCTGACTCGATGTACATGATGAATTGTTTGTGAAGGGAAAAATGCAGGAGGAGTACTAAAAGTGGGCAGCTTGGCTAAAAAACACCATCAGGACTGCTGGAGCACATTTGCTCATCTTCACACCAGGAGCGATACTCAGCCGGCTAAATAAACATGTCCTTTCAGCGCTCCAGACCGCAAGCTGTGTGCCCCAGTCTTTCTCTGAAATTCATCTAAGCTCTCTAGCTCTTTTCTGCTTATATGCTCCAGGTGTTTTTTCATACGATGTTCCATCACCTGTGCTCCTTTAATAAAGCAAATTTCCTTTTCCTCTGCTACAAGACAATACAGGGTGCACGGTGTACAAAAACACTATTAGAGAGTGCTAATACAACATAATGAGTGGTCGAATTAGACTCTGGTTGCCCGAAATTATGATAATTTTTAGCCTGTCTCGTATTTATACTCCTACTTTTTAGCTTTGTGATGATAAAGAATATCTGTTTGCTGCTTTTTCCTGCTTTGTCTTTTTAGCGTAATAAGGTTGATGGTAAGTGCTCCCTCTGTGAAAAGCTAAAGTGTCCCTTGCTGACAATGCACTCTCTATAATTACAGGCCATTAGGGGAATTTAGGTTAATGATGGTACAGTTCTTCATTAGTGCATTGGGTCCTGAGCTCACCTCCCACAGGTGGCCTTGACTTTGCTACTGCCTCAAAACCGGGCACTTGGGATTAGGTGAAGCAGCAGTGCGTATAATAACAGACGGACTCTCATATTTTCTGGTTTGCTATGACCGGCCAGTGTCTCGATTAGCCTTCTGCAGCTGTGGTCCCTGTAAAAATAGCTCCGAACAACTGGCCGATTTCACGGGAGCTGACGGTAGATGCCGTGGCAGCAAATAATTCCACCTCTCTTCTCACGGAACGATTGTGGCATAATTCAATAATCCCCCCAGCCTGGTTTTTCCAAAGTAATTTCCTGTGCGACACTGTGAGTCAGTCAGGTGTTATAAGTGGCGGAATGGAAGGGACCTCGGGAGCCCTGCTAAACTCGGTTAACTTGCAGGTGGGTGAGCAATTTTATTTGTATGTGCGTGGAAAGGTGGGTGGTTGGCCGTATCAGTCTTCTTAGATTAAGACCACCAGCCTCAGAAGGTTTGAAGGCTCAGCCTACAAGTCTTGAGGCCAGTATCACAGAGCCACAGCTGTCTTTTTTATTGAAGTCTTTAAACCTCATCGCAACAATCCAGACACTCCAACAATGGACAAAAGGAGTTGCATGACATAAATTAATGGACCATGCACCATTTTTGTTTGTATCTTTGTACTCTATTTAATTAATTTACTTTGGTCAACAGTGCTGCTTTGTATCATCTGAAGGCTTCCAGACTGCATGCAAAATAGTCAACTTCTGGACAACACTAATTTACAGCAATAATTTTAAATCTTGTCAACATTGGCTCCAGTTGTTTCGGTATCATTCCGTGAGGTTATGCTATTTAAACTCATCTTTGCACACCAACAAGTTACCACAAACCACTGTGTCAGATTCGCAAAAAGTTTCAGCTCGTGTCTGCACTTTTGTACAGGTCATTGTTAGCTCAGTCAACACTGTAGCTTTTGTGACTTGGTGTCTTTGTGCTGAACTTGGAAATAGATGCTAATGCACAATATCTGAATTTGATTGCAGATTGAAATGAAATGTGATTAAATTAGATTGACAATAATAAGTGCGTGTAATCATATCTAGTGAAATACAAGTCATTTTCCACATAAATCCAGTTTAAAATAAATGTGGATATGTCATTAATAATTAAAGATAGATAATAACAACCAAATTGTGCTGTAGTAAATCTTTGTTCGGACTTTGTTTGGGAGAATCGTTGTTGTTTCTTTTCATGAACAAGCAAACATGATCTTTCAAAACAGACTGACCTTTATATATGGCACAAATAAAACCAGGATCACCACAGAACTAAACCGATTCTTGATTCAGTAATTCTACAGGTTGTCAAATATAAAAATCCATTTGGCTTCTGTTCAGTTAAAGCGCAAATATTTACACATCAGATTTCACATTCCTGGGTTGTTTGCTTAATAAACTCAAAAAGCACCCAGATATCAGTGTTTTTAAAGCAGATGGGACCTCTTGAACTGTAGGGGGGAAAAACACTGCACTCTTAGAGCAGTAGATGAGAGTCAATGACCGAGGAGACATGGGACAGGATTGAGCCATGATTTTTGCATCCAGCTACAGAACACAACCGATCGCACACACTGCCTCTTACAGAATAAATCAACCTGTCACAGCTGCCTGGAGGAACCGTGGCATACACATGAAGTGTTTTCACACAGCTCTGGCAAAACACTGAATTCACGATGCACTCATCCATCACGAGACAGCCTCCAGCTGGGTGGTACAGCTCAGAGAGAGGCAGCATGGAGGATCTTCTTCATCCACTCTTCACATGGCATGTAAACACTTGTTATAAGCTATTTGAGTGCGAAATGAGGACATTGCTCTTCAAACCATCTGTGCATGTTTGTCTCAGCTGACCCATGAGATCCAGCATTGGTGTGCGATCTTTCCATCTGGTTGGTTTCTTCTGGTTGTGAATTACAAATTGCTTAACAAATAATAACATTAGGCAACATGTTTCTGATTGAATGATGGCTGTGTTTTCTGACTGAACACACTTAAAACTGCACTTAACTCTATTTTGGTAAATAATTTCACACCTACCGACTTCTTTTGCTGAAGTCTTGCTGTCTTTTGTTAGAGGTCTGTCACATTTACCTATTAAAAATGGAAGAGGGGTGTCAGACTAAAGCACTGCCTCTAACATTTCTCTCCAATTGCCTGTCTTGAACTGCAACGCCCATTTTGGCAGCAAATCAATCTGAAGCTCAGTGTAATAAAAACAGGGAAACCGTACAACCAACAAACTACTGCTTGTATTAAGCTGTGATGGTGAACTATGCTTACTGGCAGCTTCAACGAGAACTTACAAATATGGTTACAAAATATCTTTTGTCATAATTTACCCACTTTCGATTCGTTCCAAA
The DNA here is from genome assembly GCA_032359395.1 of Enteromius anoplus. Classification (NCBI taxonomy): domain Eukaryota; kingdom Metazoa; phylum Chordata; class Actinopteri; order Cypriniformes; family Cyprinidae; genus Enteromius; species Enteromius anoplus. The sequence goes on along the minus strand of JAUMHG010000043.1, from coordinate 8,387,426 downwards.
TCTTTATTTGTAGAAGATATTTTAAAAAATGTCTGATGCATAGTTGCATACATTGCAAAAAATGACTTTACAGGTTGAATGCTGACAGATTTTCTGTAAACTATTTTATAATCCGTTAAAACTACTCCATCATATTGCCACAGCCATATCACCCTGCAGCCCAAGCCTGGTTGCCCACTAGCTAAGCAGGGTTGAGCGTGGTCAGTACCTGGATGGGAGACCTCCTGGGAAAACTAGGTTGCTGTTGGTAGAGGTGTTAGAGAGGCCAGCAGGGG
>JAUMHG010000043.1:8363431-8387051 GCA_032359395.1 Enteromius anoplus | reverse complement strand
GCGCCGTTGTCCTGTGGCAGCCGTCACATCATCCAAGTGGATGCTGCACACTGGTGGTGGTTGAGGAGAGACCCCCCTCCCCACATGATAGTAAGGCGCTTTGGGTGTATGGCTATACACAGTAAAGCGCTATATAAATGCGTCATTCATTCATTCATCCATCATATTTGATCAATACATTTCTAAACCCTCTAAATTATAAAGTTGATCAAAACTCATAAAACCCCCCCAAAAAACCTGATTGACAGAAAAATGTATACATTAAAGGCCTTTTATATTTCTAGAATTTCGTATAATTCTGAAGCAACACAGAAATCGTACTGCATTATGTGTTTTGCCTTTCAAAATAACTAAAACAAGCTTAGATCATCTTGCTGCTTATTATTTGGGAGAGTGACAGCTTATAATTCTATGCATATTATTTAAGAAGTCTGCTATTCTACTATAAAGATTGTTTATTTATTTAAGGTTTTGGTAAACCTTTTTAACTTGAGCATTTGCTAAGAAAATGTTTGGCAGACATGCACTGGCTATTAGACTAATGTTTGCTATGACAGTAACCAAAAGAAAAATAGAAAATTGTAAAAGACAGCCACTTAACAGATTTGCATTCTCCCAAGGGATATAAACCAGACAGCATGCTTTTAACTTCTCTCATGACTGTGTCAGCATGGGGCTGATTTCAGTGGAATATATTGAACTTAAAACACTTTAACACAGAAAAGTCTCTATTTTGCATGTAATAACACAAAGAGAGAGATGAGTCAAAGTTATAGCATTATTTCAAAGGTTCTCCCTTTAAAAACGTTTCCTTTGTTCATAATGATAAAAGGTAGAATGGTAAAGGTAAAATGACAATACCGAAAGAACACAATAAATACTTTGCTACATAATGATCAGAATCTAACACTAATAAGCCACATTAAAAGTCACACTCTTTGTAATACATTGTCAAAACAGGATGTATGGTTAGATGTACGGACCTCTCTTTATCTAGTCCTTTTGACGCAACCAAGTAGATATTTTTGGAATACATTACTGAACTGAGACTGACCTAGTAAAGATTGCATTTTACCCCTGGGGGGCTTTTTCTTTCTCCTCCCGCTCTTCTTATCCAAGCCCCTAAACGGAGGTCAAACGGCTATTGCTTTTTCCTTTGCTGATAAGTCACTGCACCAAATAACTTTTAATGAACAGCATGGCATGAAGTTAAATACTATACAAAAATAAATTACTTTCCTCTTATGGGTCTCAACTGATAGGAACGAGAAAAAATGTTTTTGAAGGAGTGTGGAGGAACGATCCATATTAAAGAGCAGAAGTCAATGGTTGCTGTGCGAGGTGACCTGAATGCTAAGCAGACACGTAAACTGAATTTATAGGGCTTGCCTCTCCTCTTTAGACAGTTACTGGAAGCCCTTGGGAAACGGCTGTATCTGAGTTACCATTTCATGTGGCATCAGAACATACATCATAACCTCTGTATTAATGAACCGCGCTCTGGTGCGCAACCAGTCGGTCGTTGACTGCTATTCTGTTTCTCAAAGGAGTATATTAGTGCATTACTAAAAGCAAAAAATATGAGTAAAAAAAAAAGAGGGATTACTTTTCATGTGAAAGCGTGATTAGAAAGATACAACATAAAAAATGCAAATGCATTACTGTAATACAAGTAGTTAATTTCAGAGCATGCAGCACCAGTAAACACTGCTATTATTTATGGCTTTCCCTTCGCAGTCCGATGCCTTCAATCCTTCACGGTCTCCGCATTCTAGAGCATGCTGTATCTGAGGATGATGTTTCTAAAGAGAGATGCCTGTGTATCTAATTATGTCAGCACCTCAATCTACCCAAGACAGAGGCATACACTACTGTAGAGCCAATCAATGCATTTAGCCTACGGATTGATCTGTTGGTTAGTTGCTGCACCAATATTCTCACCGCCTTTTCTTTGGAGATAAAGCTCTTCATTTCTCAAGGATCATGCAAAGTGCACAGTGATTCTTAGTTACGACAATTAATTACCTGTATTGTGGCTGTTAATCACATGTTATGTACTGTTAAAATTTTCCATAATAAAATGCATTAGGAAAACTGGCGCAGTGAATTTCTACTTAATGCTGACTTTAATGACGTAGACTTCAGAATGCTTGATGATTTAATGACTTCATAAGCCTTCATGTATGAGATTTTCATCCACCATGTTCCCATTGGTATTCAGGAGCTGTTGATCCTCACAAAATACTATGACCTTCAAATGATGTGTTTTGACATAAATGTAAGGTCAGACAGACAAAACTGCATCTTATAAAGAAAGTGCAAACACTCATCCTAAAATACATTAGAGATCTTTGTATTGGTTAGCCTTTGTAGCAGAAGTCCACAGCATTATGCCTTGAGGGACAAAATACGGAAAGAATCTGGAAAGAATCAATAAATACCAGAAATATGAAATATTATAAAATACACACCAAATTGTCATTAGATAAGTTTATATCAGCTAATCTATAAATATCAATTACTAAATAAATATGAGTACACAAATAAATATTCATGTTTCTAAATTAGGCTTTTAACAGTGATTAACCACTAACAATTTTCTTATAGTGCTAAAAAAAAGCAGCCAATAAAGTAATTAGAAATTTGGGAACAGGGATGATTTTTAATATGGTTAGTGTTAGGACAAAAATATGTGTTATAGGACAAACATCAAGTAATTAAATACTTCATAAAAACAGGTAATTTAAGGAAATTATAAATGAGATGTAGTGTACTCAATCTTTTTGAGACCAGTTTGTCCAAAAATCCTCACTATGACAACTGAGAGAATAACAACTCTGAAAACCATGCAAAAAGCAGAATACATAATCATTAACATCCACTAGATGTTACCATAACGTTCCCTGTTCTAATTATTCTAAAAAGAAAGGAGGCTGTTAGTGTTGGAGGGCAACTGTGCTATCTGCTAACTAACTGATAGACTCTAAACTGTGCTGTTCCTCTCTGTCTCCAGAGGATACCAGTTACAATCCGAAAGTAAGACATGTAGTTAAAGACATGCTGAGAGTGATCCAAACATGTGCATGAGATTGGGTTCTATTGAAAACAACAGTATTTATACAGCTTTATATTCGCAAATGTTTGCGGTCTAATTAACTTGGATATTGCCAGAAACTCTTATGGAAATGTTACCTAAAAAAAACACAAGGTTTCAGGAATGAAAAGCATGAACATGATGAAAAACTTTACCATTAGCCATATTGAATGTCTGTTAACACCCTGCTGTGATAAGGTTTGACAGACTCAGGGAGCCAGAAGAAAAAAGAAAAAAATGGAGCAAAGCTGGAGGGAGAAGTATTGAAAAAAAAAAAACATTTGGAAACAGCTAGCAGGAAATGTTCTCCCACAAATACTTTACTCTTCACCACATGCTCTAAATACTGACGATAACATGAATGAATGCAGAACAGTGTAAAAACTTTCAGACTGAGCCTCTGTTTTAAGAAAGTTTCGTATACTGGCGTTCAGGCTCTTTCCAAAGGAAGGAAGAGGAAAGCACTAGACAAAACAAGTGTTAACAATGGAAAAAGGACATTTTGTGGCATACAAATCCAGAGATTAAATGTACCCTTGTTCATTCTCAGAGCAGCTGAATTCAGTAAAAAGCCACAATGTTCTACTCAGCATGAGAACAAGATATTTGTTCAGAGTGGGAATGTCTGAAGTAGCTGATAGTGGAAACCCTGGCAGCCTCCATTAAAAATGTCTTTTCAGATTGCTCAGAACTAGACACGTACAACACTTTCAAATGGGAAGTGTTGTGGTTCTTTCTTAGCTGTAATTTTCTTTTTCGAGACTTCAGGCTGAAGGCAACTGCCACTTCTTTGCATAATGTATAAAACAGGGAAAAATTTGATCCAAACCCTTCCTAAAACATCTTAGCCCTGTGAAGCCTAAGTCATAAAATAATAGTCTGATACAAAACTATTTTTTAAAAGAAAGGTTTATAAAAAATGTAACAAAATATTTTAATTGTGAATTATGTATCATATCTGATACACCTGCATAGCTCATATAGGAACATTTCTAGTTCCTATATCTAGCTGATATAGGAACATACGGAACACCTCAGTTTTATTCAGAGGCCCAAACTAAGCTGGCTAAAAAGTCTAAACTACCAACTTTCAGAGGAGCATGTAGAATATTGCGTAAAAAAGGCAATGTTTTGATTATGTTGATAATTTAGTACCCGGACATCTGTGCAGGACCCCTCATTATGTAGTCAATATACACAATTAAAATGCTATAAATAGCAATAAGGTTGTCCAACTGCCAAATGAGTTTCTATCCTTCTCCTTCAGCAACCTGTTACTCACATAAAAAAATTGCATTTAGAAAACAACAAAGATCCAATCCATTCCCCACCATTTTTCTTGTTTGAAAAGCCTTTTCACTTGAATATAGTTCACAAAAGTATGATCGCAATTCTCTTTCATGCCAACTTTAAATGATTACCAGGAGCATTTACCATTATACTGTCAATGTGGCTTGACAAGCATTAGAGACAAACTATTGATTCTTCCAAGAAACTGTTTAAGGAGAAGGACAGTGTACTAAATTATACTGGGGAACTCTGTGAAGTCAAGATCAACATAAAAGCCGATGGATGATGAGGGTTTATGAAAACATGATTCTATAGACTGAAGGTTGTTGATGCAAAAACCGGCAGCATTTCCAATCTTAAATGTGAGGTTAAATTTAACGATTTACTAAATGGTAATTTGCATGCTGACCTAAGTGACAAGAGCCATCAGATTTTGATGGTATGATTAAAAATGATCAAAATTCACCATACCATATGTACCTGTAAATGCCTCTCCCTTCCAGCTGACGGTGAGCGTGATGCTTTTCAGAAATCTGCTTTACACTTCTTCTCTGAGGCTGTGGATAAATGTGCAGAAAATGAAGAAATCATTATATCATATGTTTGTTATATTTAAAATCCTCTTAAGCTCTATTTAAAGCTTGCAACCATCTTGCTATAACTATTCATTCATGTATTCTTTTTGGTGCTCCAAGTGTGAACAGATAGGGTCCCTTCTGCAACAACAAGACCATCTAACTAAGAGAAAAGCCTCATGCTTATATAATCTGACCAGTGACATTGAGACCATTGGTGGCTATTATGAACAATGTCTTCCCTCACAAAAAGAAAAATTTCTCTAGAGGCCCTCACAAGCAGTTTATTCAGTTTAACCTTCAAGCTCGAGGATGCTTCCCACACACAATTCTTCAGAGAACCAGAATATCATTAACACACTGATTATCAACTAGGAGGCCACAGCACTGAAACAATATAAGGCACTTGTGTCCAGAGTACTTAACGCACTGTGTAGAAAACTCTTTGTCAACCTGTACCCTCAGAGCATCAAGAGGAGATAAGCCATGGTGGGGAGTTCGTATAGGGCACGCCGCTAAGGGACTGAAACCTTCATCTGTTTCCATGGCAACAAACAGAGAGGAAAATGGAGTACCAATAAAATGTCGCAGGAAACTGTCTGAGGTGCACAGAGCCAACCAGATCGCATCAACGTGTTACAATGAAATGCTCAGGAGAACCAGAACGAGGTGGACTGGCAGATTTCTGCTTCTGCTTTAAAAAAAAAAAAAAAAAAAAAATAGTAAATACCATTAATTAATAGCATCTATCTACAAAAATGTCTAAAATTATAACTTGACATATTCTGTTTTAAAAATCTGATTAAAAGATACATCATTTATATTTTATTATGTTAAAAAACATGACATTTAACAAATTATTTCAAGAGTACATTTTCCTGAAGTGGTTGATATTTTGAACTTTTCCCTCGAACATTAATTCTGCGTTCCCATCCATATTGATCATTGCCTGTAGTAACTTTCCAGCTGTTGCACAGCAGAGTAACATCCTCCAGGAGCCGCTCAATTCTGCGGGCTCCACAGCCTGCCACGCTTCACAAACTGTGAGAAATGATGATTGAGAAAGAGCGGCACATTAACTTTACCATTGCTGAAAAACAGTGTGATGACTAACTCATCACAGTTGAGATAAACAAACCAGCAGTCATTACCAAGACTTGTTGTTTTGATTCAGGTCAATTAGGCTGAAAACGTGTCAGCATTTCATCTGAGGAATGTGTTTGAAAACACAGATTTCAAAAATCATGTGTACTGTAAGCGCTGATGTCACTAACTGTGAACTGAATGCATTATAGCTTGGTTCATATAAAGTTATCTTTATTTATTTTAGCATTGTGTTGATGTATTCTGTCCTGTTAATAGAAAAGCAGCAAATATAGTTTTAAAAATATGAGTACTATATAAGTGTGTGGTATTCCTTTTAAAAAAATAGGTGCTGTTTAGATTGTTTATGGAATATATGACCTGTCACACTATATGACAGGTTTAGGCTATGGCCTAGAACAATGTGACAAGATAGAGCAAACTGTTAATGGGCTGTGTGGAGCTTGTCGACGGCAAATATTAACTAGACAAAAGAAAGGCAAAGAATTAATTTTAATATATATTTAGTTTATATTTATAGTACTTGTATTTTGATTAGCTTTTTATTTTTATTATTATTCTTAACTTCAGTTTTATGTGCTTTTGTCACATCGTTACTTTGCTTTTTTTCATCCTTACAGCTTCTATTTCTAGATTAATTAGTTTTAGTAATTTCAGCTTAAGCAATACGCTTTTTGAAGTTTAAGTGTTGCATTTAATATTTATATTTTATTTCAGCTTTATTTAATTCACCAAAAAATTATTTCAGTGGTTATAGGCAGGCAGCCTTCCCATCAAGACACTATGTGCACTGGGAATTAAATAATGTGCTTCCATGCATTTCAATATCATTTAATGTAGCCAGACATTTTTCCATCTGAACACTCTTCTGCAAGGCTGTTTGCACTTTAAAATAAACCTGAATATCCCACAGTTTAAATAAGGCCTCCCAAAGGCTTTGCAGGGAACAAGTTGTTCTCGGTCAGGTCAACTGTAAAAAAGATGAATACCACAATTGCGCCATACTACTTATAAGGATTCCCTTCCTGTACAAGTCCCTCTGAGCAATACATGGTAAAATGCAGATCAGGCTTTGTAAAAGATCCATTCCTGCTGTTTCAGATGACAGGTATCAGAAAAATCCTTAGGCATGAAAGGGGAGCACTGGAGGCCAAAGTCTATACCCCAAGGACACAATTATGTGCAGTATACCTTCAAAGTACATGGCAAAAACACTGAGCATCCTGGCTTCTCTCACTGTCTCTAGAGTCTATTGCAGTCCCAAACGGAAAAAAACCTATATAAACATATATGTTTTAATATAGGTTTTTAAAATATGTGACATATATAAAATTGGCCGTTTTCCTATATTATATGTACATATATGAATGTATATATGTGTGCATATATGCACCTATATGTTCACATATATGTTTACCTATATATTCGTAATATTATTAAAATATATAAAAATCACTATTAAGAGCTGGTTATTCATTTCCATCACCTACAATCCCTGCAAGACCTGGGACTTGAACCCCCAACCTTTGGGTTCCAAGTCCAACTCCCTATCCATTAGGCCACGACTTTTTCTTTTAAATTTAAATTATTAAAATTACAAGAAACAATAGACCTATATTACCTGTATATGCACATATATGCCCCTCAAGTTTGCCTATATGTGGCATATATACACATATCTGCAGCATATATATTATCATACAGTATATGTGCATATATACTGCATATAGGTTTTATATATGTGCTTATATACTAGATATAGGTTTCATATATGCGTGTATATATTATCATATATGTGGATATCTACTGCATATAGGTTTCATAAATGTGCATATATATTATCATATATGTGCATATAAACTGCATATAGGTTTCATATATGCGCATATATATATTATCATATATGTGCATATACAGTATACTGCATATAGGTTTCATTTATGCGCTTATATATACTTAATATAGGTTTCATATATGCGCTTAATTACTACATATAGGTTTCATTTATGCGCGTATATATTATCATATATGTGCATATATACTGCATATAGGTTTCATATATGCGCATATATCTTATCATATATGTGCATATATATTATCATATATGTGCATATATACTGCATATAAGTTTAATATATGCGCATATATCTTCATGTATGGCATGGGCAAAGGGAATCAATCATGACCCATATCCACCCGCTTGCTAAGCACAAAGCTCAGGCTACTATACAGTCTCTGGAGTCCCATACACAACTGAAGCTCACTGTTTGAGAACCACACCTGGCGGGACACAGAATCGGGCCATGAAACAGTTGACCAGCTTTGCTATCGGAAGTTCACTTTTTTTATGATAATTATCATTTTTGGTGTACGCATAACTTCTGATCTTTTTCTTCAAAACAAACCTAGATTAAAGGGCTGATAAACTATTAATTCCTTCATAGCGTCTTTTGGACTGTGAGCACCCAATGTATGTTCTTTTCAACCCACCAAAAAAAGAGCTTTACATTCACTAAATGTAGCACATTTACAATCAATGATCCGCTGATCTCCACTACCCACTCAACAGCATGTTTGATCAAATAACACACATGCAGCTAGCCTCACGATTAGCTGTATCAGTCTCTTGGACGTTTCAATAAGAATGACTGGCTCAATAATTCCTTCAGCATGAAGTCATTGGGTAATGCAGTGGTTCAGTGTGGGTAGAGTGCTAGCATAAAATACACTTAGAAACATCATCCAGGGATTGACTAGACTTACAAAGCACAAAGACTTTTCCCTCATCCCTTTTCCCGGTCGACTTATGAGCCAGCTGTTGAAATCAATTTATGTAAATATACAAAGATTTCAATGGAGAAAAAGTTCCACTATCTTCTAGCTGCCTATTCATGGTGCAGCAACAACACACTCCCTCACTGAAATACACCAACTAGAGTGGCACATGCAATTGAATTATTTCTAATCTTAATCTAATTTTTCACTAAATAACATAATATGGAGTCGCAATATGGCCATTAAAACTAAAAGGCTGTGTTTTTAATTTGCTGTAATTAGCAACGTTTTCCATTGTTTTTCAGTTGTTTCTCATTTATCTAATAAAAAGGCAACATTTATTCAGTAATTTAATAAAATGAACATATTGCCCACTGTTACTGTGTGTTGCAGACAAAGTGAAAACTGCAGAAAAGGCCAAACATAAATGTTTAAATGCATTTTACATGCTATGCATTAACTAATAAATAAATACGTTTTTTTAATTAGAATTGTTGCATTATAAATTAAATGACTTTATGTCATTAAATTAGAAAAACAAATTCTCTTAGCTGGCAATAATGAAACTCTCACATTCATTCCTCAACATTTCTTAATCCTGTAAGAAACGTCTTACTTTTATATTCCATTTCTAGTTACAATCTCAATAAAATTATTGTTCTCATAAAATATCAATTGATAATGTCCAGGTATTATAGACCTCTTCAGCCCAGATATTTTTTCATTTTCTGCACTGAATTCAAATGAAAATCATTGAGCAGAATAAATACAAGCATTGTAAAACGTGCAAAACGGACTGTATGAACACCGCATTCGTATTCTCATTTAGTATTATCCAATGAAAAAAAACAGAAGCGTTCTCTACATCAGTACATATTTCAAACGCCAGCTAGATTCACTGGGACAAAACTGCAACTCTAAAAGTGCAGGATAATCTTCCTACACTGACACTGTAGATATTTACATACATATTATCCTTACATCATGAGGGGATATTCATAAAAGGTTGCAGAACAGCACTGAAGCAGAAAATCCTGTCAAACACAAAAGACTGGACTAGCAACCATGAGACACCTGTAAAGTCAAAAAGGCAATACCTAAAGGGAAAAAGTGTGGGCACAGACTCTTCGACTTATTTACTGCATGGCCAGATTTCTTCCCAATGTTTCATTGTCTGAGATGTTCAAACTTCCTGAGGGAGTCAGAGTGATTTATTACTGCACTGGTCAAAAACAGCAGCTCTAACTCCAGTTCTCACAGACTCTCAACAAACAGCTTCTACCCAATAAATGGCCTTTGGGAGTGAGTTCATGCCACCTCATGAATGCAAATTCAAAACATTAGATTAGGTACATAATTGAAGGTTGCAGTACCATAAAAATCAATAATCATCATTGCAGTGAATGTGCAACTATGACTGATATTGCAGCTCTGCAATTTCTTGTTTAATATCAGTTGGTGCGCATAGCGTGTGTTTTCGGGCCAAGTTGAATTTCTAGGTGAACCCATCCCTCACAACAATCAAGCCATCTGGGCCTAATGATCATTACACAGATTCTCTTTTCACCAGCACGAAGTTCAGCTTCTATAAGAGCACAGTAGGACACGGTGAACAGCAGTACAGGAGAAGTCTAATGAATTGTGGAGAGCAGTTCCTCACTTCTAATCCTCTTCTTTCTGCTTTTATTTCAAGCATATGGAGTTTGGATGTGCTATTTTTTAAATTATAACATCACTTTAGTCCACAAGACATAGACATAGACACAGACATATAGTAAAAAAGGGGAGAAAGAGATAAAATACGTGCAGATATTCTTGTGGGATAATGTGAGTCCTGCCATTTTCAAATTTCCAGGTTACATAAAAATGGACAATTTGGAGGCAGGGTAAATTACTGAGCCAGTGCCGAGGTTTGTGGAGAGACTCATGCCAGATGAAGGCAAAAACCTCCTCTTTTCTTTTACAGGAACGCAAAACCGAAATAAAGATTTTATTAAGCTGAAAGCCAAACCCAGGAATAAGGTTGTAGAAATAACATTTGGGTAATTTAAGCTGTTCATGGTGTTGTGTACATTTTCGGTGTAATTTCCTTTTTTCCTTTCAGTCATATTGGTGATTTTTAATTTGTCCAGACAAAATAGAGTTTTAACATTACTATTATCCATAACAAATATAATACTGATGCATTTTCTAATGTGTACAAAGTGTTGAGTGCTGAATCAAACAGCACACCCATCAGACAATTCTATCTGCAATTATAAAGAACAACAACTAAAATAAAATATATGGCACAGTTATAAACTACAATCACATTACTGATTCCTCAGGAAGCCTGGGGATCGATGATGAAACGCAGGCTGCATTTTTGAAATGTGTAATGGTTTAACAAATTTGATAACCACAGAAAAATGCAGGAGTTTTGTGCTTTAAAGGTTTAACACTGGATCAGTTCTATAACAAGAGAGCACACAGACAGAGCAAGGTTCTGGCTTTTGTTCTCATGTTCAACACAGAGCATCCTCCACCTGCTAGGTTGAGTCTCAGTACATTAACCTTCATGTTAACGGAAAAAGCCTGGTCTTAATGCCTCCAGGGGTTTAAAAGTTAACTTGTCTTACAATGCAATGCAAACAACAGTCTAAACATTTATGCAACCAAATAATCAGAAAGCAAACATGAGTCTCTATTATAGTTGTCAAGGTAACCAGAGACACCTGATGAGGTCCAGTCAAAGCACTGACAGGAAAACTAAAAATGTCCAATTATTAGACATTCATAGCCATTAACACAACAGTACAAAACCCCCAAAAACACCCTCCTTTCCACACATATCCAGGCTGGAACACTTGCATCCCATGATAGCGACTAGCATCCAAAACACAGTCTGATTCTTCTTCGTTAATACAAAATCTCTTTGGTGACAATCTTTTCATCCTTAGTTTGCTTATTAGCTTGTAGGCTCGCAAGTTTGATTCCAATTTAATTACTTCTTGACTTTGGGAGAAGTACACTGATGTACAAAACTCATTTCACTTGGAAATTAATTTTGTGCATATCAAAAAAGGACTGTCAAAAGAAAACAATTAGGAAGGGATATTATTCATAGCTTACTGATAGTACACACTAAATATCCTGCTGTATCAAAGCAGTTTTGACAGAAGGCTTTCTGGCACCACCTGGCCATTGTTCAATATGCTGCAGACGTCGACAAGAAAGCCTGCAATCATAACAATGAATTCAGAATGTGGAGTTAATGGTATTTTTTTCTTTATATAAAACAAGAATTTTTGTATTGCAAAATTACTTTAAGCAGCTTTGATTATGATAGATACATTTATTGAGTAGGCTACTGTGCAGCTTTATAAATGTTATACTAGATATGCTGTTTACGATTCCATAATTCCTTTCATAATATAAATGTAAGAACGTATGCAAAATACACTTACATAATGCATACAGTTCTTGAAGCAAAGTAACACCTGAATGCAGTCAAACACTCCCCTGATCAGTTCCCCCGCTAAGCCTTTAGAGAAAGCAACAAGGCTTTGACCGCTGCTGAAAAACAGGAACAGATGGGACTTCTGCGTGTCCCTGGACATTTCACCGTGACTCCCTACAAAGACACCAATCTACACATATATGCAGCGTGGAATGACAGAACTGCCTCATTGTGAAATCAAGTTTTGTTTCCTCTCTTTTCTTTCCTAATTAGCCAATGCTCTGCATGGAGCAGGTCCCTCACTCGCATCAGAAAATAAAAATGAACACGGACACCTGTGAGCTTTATCCACATTCTCCACCACATACGGACGCTTCAAAAGCATTTCATATGGCCCGAGAGAGGCCTCAATGCATGGCCCCAGCCTTTACAAGCTGAAATTTGGGGATCTCCTGGGTCGCCATTGATCATGGCGGGGGGAGAAACATCACAAATGCTCACAGGTGGAGCCCTGGACAAAGAAACTCTTTATTGTTGGATATGTGGTCTGGTTGGGTAGTGCTCATGCTCTGACATGTTGCATAGTGCAGGGTTGTGTAATTGAGAATGCCTTCTAAATTCCAACTAAATTCCTGAATTTGAATTTAAGTAACAAAGACAGTACAGAATTGCTATTCGAATCTCAATCTATGGAGTGTTTTGAAAGTTTTGAAAAACAAACTTTTGGACATTATGGATTAAATCTTCTACTGAAATTTGAAACATTGCTTGAGTGTTTATTTTATTTGAAATTACATCTATAGAAATTTGTTCTTAAAGGGGTCATACGGTGGTACATGCACTTTTTGAAGCTGTTTGGACTGAGATGTGTGTTGGGAGTGTGTGTACACAACCACCCTACAATGATAAAGATCCACAGGTAGTTTTATTAAATTAAAAGAATAGGTTGCACGCATGTCGCTGTGGTTCTGAAGGGAAACGGCCCCTTGATTTATGTTCGTGCAAATCTTTCATGATCCAGCCTCACCTACAGAAGCAGTGAGTATAATGTCTTTTAATGAATCTTTGCAAATCGCCTTACCTAATAATGTGCTAATTAGCAAGTTTCACTATGAATATGGCTAAAAAAAAATCCTTCGAGAGCGCTTTAGAAAAGAGGGGCGGGGTCAGCGGAGCTCGTGAAGATTTAAAGGGGAAGTACACAGAACAGAGTGATTTCTAAAGAGCTGTTTTTGACAGGGGAAAATGAGCTTTTTTTAAGCTAATTTTAAAGCAATCTATATTACAAACTTTCCTTTAAGATCCTAAAGAATCATATTAGCTTGTGGAAAATTGCTTTTGTATGACCCCTTTAATTTACATGTATATTTTATATATGACCTTGGACAACAAAACCAGTCTTAAAGGTGCTCTATGCGATCTTGCAAACATTGGTGCGCAGGACATACACCAAATCAAAAACAAACTTCGGCCAACCAATCGGCAAGAAGAGGTGGGGTTTAACGCATTAAACCCCACCTCTTCTTGCCGATTGTTTTGCCGAAGTTGGTTTTTGTTGTGGTGCCCAAAGTGTTTCTTTTGGTATTACAGCCTCTGTGTTGCCTTTCGAGACCGGGTTTTTCTCCCAAATTTATTCAGAGGGCAGACAGCAAGACGATCAAGGGGTGATGCATACGGTTTGAAATAAAAATGAAATCGAGCTAAAATCCTGCAACATCGCATAGAGCACTTTTAAGTAGGAAGGGTATATTTGTAGCAATGCCAAAAAAATACATTGTATGAATCAGAATTTTTGGTTTTAATGGCAAAAATCATTAGAATATTAAGCAATTTTAAGAATTTTGTCAATTTCCTACCGTAAATATATCAAAACCTAATTTTTGGTTAATCATATGTACTGTAAAGGACTTTATTTGTATAGCTTTAAAGGCCATTTTCTCAATATTTAGATTTTTTTTGTACCATTTATATTCCAGATACTCACCCTTATTTTGTTCTAAACCAGCATGAATTAAAAAACTTTCTTTTGTGAAACATAAAATGATAATAGGTTTCTTTGTACGGAATAATGTAATGAAATGATGCAGACGATGATTGAAGTTCTCATTCTACATGTCAGTCTTAAAGTCAATCAGGCTGAGAAAATGACAGATTGTCAAAAAATGCATAATCCAACACATAAAAGACTTTTAACCAAGGAGTTGGGGCAATGTGGGAAACGTCAGTTCTTCATTTAGACTTTGCATATTTTTAAATTAATTTAACAAAAAAAAAAAATGTATGTACGTTTGTCATATGTTAAAACTAACAAGCCCTATGAGCACAGTTTAGAAAAGCTGTGTTTTTCATAAGACATTTAACCATAACTATACAATGTAGATGAAAACCAGCATCAACAGAACATAAGAAGACAAAGGCATTATATTCTGTACTGTAACTGGCACCACAGGTGTACTAATATACTCGAGTCACTCAAGTGCGACACCTGTGATGGAGTTCTGCTCTTCTTTGCCCCCTGCCAGCCACAAAGCACAACTAAATCCAACAGCTTTCAACACTGACCGGTTGTACAATTGACTTAAACTGTCTGAGCCTGTTTTAAAGAGCCATTGTTTCTAATGGAGATAAGTGAAATTGGTTTTATGCTTTAAACAGAAAATACACAGTGAGAAAAGTCTGTTGCCACATCAGCCCTTCCACACCCTTCTTTATCTTCACCCAGAAAACCCATTTAATCATTTTAATCACTAAAGGAGAATCAGGTCCTGACCGTGCTTCCCTTCTTCTCTCTTTCAGGCCCTTTTCTAATCCCGCTGCCTCCAAATCGGCCCCTCACCTGCCAATCAGCTCCTCCCCAGCGCAACTGCTTCTTTTAAGTGGCTTTGCCTGTCTTTACTAAAGCCAGAGGATGAATAGCAATAGATATCAGAGGATGACGGCTCCTACTGCTTTAAAAGGATTTTCCTGACATATATCTTAAGTTTAAATGGCCAGTCGATTTCTGGAAGCAGGGATTTGTGACAGAAGTGTTGTGAATGACAACATATTGCAGGGGTATTAGGAGTACTGAAGAACATGAGTCTGAAATTTTGCAGAATGGGTTGAGCAAACGTGGGACATCACGTAAAGCATGGCAAATAATGACTGACTATAATTTAAACAGAATTATAAAAAAATTACATTTTTTCAATGATTGGATGATGCATTTAAAAAACATGACTTTAGCTTAAAATGTACAAGAACATGAGACAGAGGCTTTCAGTCTAAAAAACTCTTAAAACGGTTCTGATGGGTTCTGATCATTGCCATGCTGAAGGTAAGGCCTGAACTTTACAGTACTAGCTGTACCGCACAGTCATTAAATCACAGATTAAAACTCTGTTTCAAGTTAGACATTTATGGTCATTTGCTGGTCCAACGATCAGGTGGACTACCATCTGGAAGGAAAATGACCAGGAAATCTTGATCAAGCTGGTAAGACCAGGGTGGCCGCTTTGAACCAGTAACAAACCAACATGTTCCACAAAATCATACTGACCATTCTGATTATTTTCATAATTTGTTAATTTTTGTAGAATGAGATTGCAGCAAACAAACCTGCCCCCTTATTTTGCTTATGGTCACTATACCTATACACTATACCAGTGGGTATAGTACGAAGAGGGAAAAATTTGAAATATGGAAATATCGCTTGAATTCAAACATAGCAACATAATCCCAAGGAGCATGTGTGAGGTTTGGCAGCTGCTAAATGAGTTTACACAAGTTAACCAAAGCAAAAGTAAAAACCCTTGGGATATGATTGCAAGACATTTTAGGCACAAACATAGACTTCCTTCCAACAAACAAAACAGTCTTCTTCTTCAAAACACATTGCAAATGACTTGGGTTACACCCAAAAAGCACGTGACATCTCCCACCTTGTTCTAGCAGTAATTACCTTCTGATCAACCCTGTAAACAATCATACATTAAGATATACTTTATCTCCAAACTGTAGCAAGCCTAGTTCATAGACATATGAGGACATGTGAAATAGCTACTCATAGCATTATATTTTAGTCATCAATTTAGATCAAAACAAAAGTTAATACTAACGTTGATTGGTTTCTTCGGGCACTATCTTTTACAGAACTACAGTAAAATTTAACAGATTTGAATAAAAGGTAGCCAAAACAACTTTTAAAATAAATAAATAAAAGCCTACTGTTGTTTATGCATTGTTAGTATGTCCGCTAAGAAACTTTCAGATCCTCAGAAATACACAAGCGTCTCAACCGTTATCTGCTGCTTTCAGCTCACAGTGATGTTGCCTGTGGTGCGAAACACCTACCGTGTGTTTTTTATATCCTCGCGTTTAAGTGCAGGCGAACTTAACGAAAACTCCGTTATCCAACAGGATGAAAACGTCCTTAGGATTCCTTCAGCTGCTGTGTGAATCTTTGGCCCCGTATATTCATTCCTCTCGACAGCAGTGAATCACTCAGCGACACTGACTCCGCTCAACACTTCGCTGTGCTGCTCGCTGTGCGATTCTGCTCAGCCACACACACTGGCCAGGGGCGGCTTCTAGACCTTCACGCCTCCTGTCATTAATACTTCATATTCCACATAATGGTGACGAATTATCCTGTAAATCAGACAAAAGCACGGGGCTGGCACACATATACATACTAAATCCTTTTCTATATCGTGTTATGTATAACTTGACACAGCTGGAAATCTTTGACAGTGATTTAAATCGTGCTGCCGCAGCTATATTTTATTTCAAACCTAAATCAAGTCATTCAGTCTCCAGTTGACCAAACTCTCTACGACCAGCAGGTGTCTTTGAAATCCTTTTGAGCTCGAGGCTTTGTCGGAGGCTTATTTATATATGCTTTGTGGACCCAGCATATGGGTATAGGCTTTTTCTCAGAAGAAAGATTCACAGCCTATACAGTCACACATGAGTCACATATTGCATGGGCATCAAACAGAGAACTGAGATTCAGTGCAGAAAATAATAAAGTCCACAAACGATGAGACCAAATTTTCCTCCTAAACATATCAGCCTTTGTAGCTTACTTTTCTTTATTGTACCAGCTTCTCTGCTCATCATGTAGGGCCCAAATAAAAAATATAAGATGTTAGCCTACATAGTACTTCACTATCGTTCATAAGTTTTAAGAAAATATTTTTTAAACATTCTCACAGTGAGAAATTAGCATTTTAAATCTTAAAAATACGTACTAAGCAAATGTGCATCAGTGCATTTACAGAATTAAATAACTGATAATTAACAAATTATTCATTTAATTTCATTTGAAATACTGTTTACAATCATATATTTTTTTCCAAAGCAACTTTATTCCTTGGGAAATGAACCCATGGCCTTGGTGTAAATGCATTTAGTACAAATATGAATCATTCAAATCAAGTTGTAATTTGATTATAAACTACACCTCTAGAATTATCAGAACTGGAATTGAAAAAAGAACACACAGTTCCTGGAGAATCCTGAGCTTAACCTGGTGATGGCTCTCTCCTGTCTGGACTGGAAATGCATGTGTGTTCTTCTGGAAATAAGCATGAACGTGAGTTTGTGGCATCACTCTTGACCAGTCAGACTCTGTATTGAGTGTGACATTCGATGAGCGCTCAGTGCTGCCTGTAGGAACTGTAACTGACTGATCTGGGCTCTGTGAGGTCCTGAGAGAACTGCATAAATAATGCTTCAAGGCAAGGTGACCCAACCTAGATCATTACACGCTCCGCTTGAGCCCTGAGGCTTATATTTATAGACAAAGACTACAGGTACATTGCTCTTTTGCACTGTTCACTTTTTTCTTTCCTGTCTCAGACAGTTTCAGCCATACATTCAGCCAGTGATGGTAGACACATTTTAGAGAGATGTTATGCTCACCAAGCTCAAGGGCATGAGTGCAAACATTTTCGGGGTGTGGCGGGGATTTTGAAGATTTGATGATTCCTTAAATGATAGTCAAAAGGTCACATTCTGGTATTCTTCATAGGATCATATTATAAAGATTTATTAGCAGTGCATCCAAAAAGTCGCAGGTGAACTGTTTTCATATTTTCAGTTATCACTAATGCATAAATCAAGGATGATTTAATCTAGAGCCAGGGGTTTCAGGGTTTCATTTCATCCTGAAGGCTGGGCAAATATTCACAGACATTTACCATTTTAATTAAAACAAAACTGCTTTCTAGGTACGTAGTTTAGCTGTTGCATTTCCTGGAAATCAAACCTGTTTTAACTATAGGAAAGATCAAGACTCATGGAACAAAGGGCTATAATCTATCTTCTCATTTACTTCCTTCTTGTGTGAAGAACAACAAAAGTGAAAGCTTACTTCCGTTAACTTCCTTTAAAGACTGGACACTTAAAAACAAACGTTTGTCATGTCATTTTTTTTTTAATCTTTAATCACAAAATACTTTTTATACATTTATTTAGACATGTAATGCTTGTAACAGTTGAATTTAACCATTCTGTATAAAACGGTAATTGCATTTTAAGTCATGTTTGTGATTATAATGAGTAATGTTGTCTTTTAAGCCTTAGGTGTGTAAGCAGATAGCTAGCAACTTGCTGTATGTTCTGCAAATCAATTTGCTGTGTCATTATTTTCTGTTTTCCAGGAGGCCCATTGTCTCCAAAGACCTCTGCAGGCAATCAAAAAAGCATCATGCTGTTCATTACAAAAGCAAACTCTATAAAAATAAATATCTGAAACTGAAGCTACAAGTAATTTTAGAAAATACAAGCATGCTGCATCATGACTTTGAAGAAACCAGCTGATGTTATATTCTGCATTTTAGTCTCTTTATATTGTAAGATTAGTTTTATCAGTGTTCTAGCTATAGTTTTCAGGTTATGGGAATTTGGCTTAGGCGAAATGATAATAAGGGAAATATAGGTCAAGTAGAGTCTCTCAAGTCCCTAAATCCCAGAAGAAGTGTTTAAATAGTTTTCCAAATGTCTTCCTTCGATTCTCCCATACTCTCAAATACACTCATTCTGCGTTTCCTCCTATTCGGTCAATAATCGCTCATGTCCTGTTGCGACAGTCGCACAAAAGGAAGAAGGAGGACATTCATAACAGAAAGATCCCAGTGATGTGACCGCATCTTTGATCATTTTGTTTATAAAGCAGATATTGACCAGGATTGATTGGTAGGCCAACATAATAAGATCTCATATTAGCAAGGCACTATACAGTCTAAGTTAATTCATTCAGAAATTCAGTTAAAAAAAATATCCAGCAATTGTGGACTTGTGAGTGTTTTGTCCCTTCAGGGCACCAGTGAGTCACTTGACAAACCATGACTTATGCTTCCGTTGCTGAATGAAAATTAATGTGCGGTCTGGTTCTGTGCAGTGTCTCATCTATTATGTGTTGCCAGTTTTTAAGGGAATAAGACTTACTAGTTTCAACAAGACTAGAGCATCACATTTTAGACTGCACCTTGAACGATAACCACCTAGATTGGTGGAGAAGTCTGAAAGATCCAGCAATCATTCGGTTAGGCACAATAAACTGCAGGGAGTCCAGGTAAGCTCAGGTAGAGGTCAGATCTTTGCTTGTTGTGGTACAGGACGTCCTCACCACAGGGAGCCAAAGATCAGAGAACAACATTTCCGCAGTAAAACATATACAGTGGGTTTCTTAAGTCTAAGTTGATGTTTTTTTTTGCTCTGAAACTGGCATGAACTTTACAATTTTGTTGTGAACATGATGCTCATTTAAATATATGCATTTGACAGACAGTATAACTCTGTATTCAGTGGACACATTTACATTTTATCAGTTTTATCTTAATTTCTTAAATCAGTAGCTTGGTGCTTTTATGTGCTACCCTTTGAGCTACAGGAAAACCGTGTTTATGTTCTCCAGCATGATTTGAGAATGATTCAAGAGCATCTTGAGCATCATTTTGACCTGAGGAGTCACATGTTTCCACACATGATTTTTTTTTTCTTTTTTCCTTTTTTTTCTTAAAACCTTTTTTTTTTCTGGCTATTATGTAAATCTCAGTTTTTGAGACTCTGTCTTTTGGATGTCACTCTAAGTTTGCAGAATGACTAAATCTTGCCATTTCTAAACAACAATAAAGCGGTATGATGAAATAAAACATTGTATTTTATCATACAATGGCTCATTATTTCTAAAGGAGATGACTAAGAAATCCATCACACAGCGCATACATGGGGAGAACCTCATCTGTAGGCTGCCAGTGGCTTGATTTTAAACTATTTACTCAGTGGAGAAAAAACCCATGAATTCCAGTGTTGCTGTGACTACAGCCAGAGGTCACTATTAAATAATGTACAATTCTCCTTGTCGCCTGTGGGGAGAATGACAGATCACAGCAAGCAAAGTCAAGTTATTTACAGCTCCTGATGTCACCACAAGAGAAGGCATGGTGATGCTTCTGCAAACAAGATAGATAATTTAGATAATGCAATTTAAGTTTGATGTGTCTTTGTGGTGTCCACCCTGTGGATATGTAATTACAAATCCTGGTTTGAAAATAATCAATTTGCCTGAAGCGCTTGTCACTTTTAGCACATTACCGCTTTCGTATTTTTTTAAGAGATGAAAATAAATACAGTATATAAACACTATACATTTAAAGCAATATTCAGGCCTAAATTTAAGATTTTGTACGAAAGCCTGTCCTAGGAACTAAAGTTGCGGTACATCAGGACTGATTTTGTGTAACACAGGAAAGACCAGACCATTAATGCAGACAGGAATACTTTAATGCAGATTACAAGTAAAGACTGTTCAATAAATACATCTTTGTGAAGAATCCCTTATCCACCTCTGATTTTCTGAGCAGAATCCTGTCTATATTTGGCAGCCTCAATCAGCATAATAATAACGTAGCAATAGTCTTCTACACATTTGCTTTCACCCTAGTGGTAGGAAGAGACACAGTCTACAACCCACACAAGTGGCTCAGGTAGTGCAGCTCATCCAGGATGGCACATCAATGCGAGCTGTGGTAAGAAAAGACGTGGAGGAGGCCGTAGGAGGGCAACAACCCAACATCATGACTTTGTGTAAGGAGGAACAGGAGGAGCACTGCAAGAGCCCTGCAAAATGACCTCCAGCAGGCCACAAATGTGCATGTGTCTGCTCAAACGGTCAGAAACAGACTCCATGAGGGTGGTATGAGGGCCAGACGTCCACAGGTGGGGGTTTTGCTTAACACCGTGCCGGACGTTTGGCATTTGCCTGAGAAGATTGGCACATTCGCCACTGGTGCCCTGTGCTCTTAAAAGATGAAAGCAGGTTCACACGCAGCACATGTGACAGAGGTGACAGAGTCTGGAGACGTCCGTGGAGAACGTTCTGCTGCCTGCAACATCCTCCAGCATGACTGGTTTGGCAGTGGGTCAGTAATGGTGTGGGGTGGCATTTCTGTGGAGGGCTGCACATGGAGGGCTGTACCACAGACTGTCCAGGAGTTGGCGGATCCTTTAGTCCATGTCTGGGAGGAGATCCCTCAGGAGAGGAGACCATCCGCCATTTCATCAGGAGCATGCCCAGGGCTTATAGGGAGGTCATACAGGCACGTGGAGGCCACACACACTGAGCCTCATTTTGACTTGTTTTACATAGCCTGTAGTGTGTTTTATTAACTTCAATTTTGAGTGTGACTCCAAATCCAGACCTCCATGGGTTAATACATTTGATTTTTATGTGATTTTGTTGTCAGCACATCCAACTTTGTAAAGAACAAAGTATTTAATAAGAATATTTCATTCATTCAGATTTAGGATGTGTTATTTTAGTGTTCCCTTAATTTTTTTGAGCAGTGTATCTAGGTCTGAATTTAAGATTTATGTATATGAATTGCATGTAAAATTAGACTTTCATACTGGCGTTTTTAGTCTTAAAAGTTATTTTTATTCAGCACAGAAAGTTGAGAGCGTTTGTGAAAATGAGGTATGTCTGATTCATCAGGTTCAGTGAGTCAGAAATGATCTTTCACAGTTCAAGTAATCCCTGATAGACCTTAATACAAATGAGCAACATCCGAATTTAAGCCGCTTTACCCTACGAAGAGCAATAATGTCAAATACAAATTCCGGAAAGTTTCTTAAAACATCTGCCACTACTTCTACAAAGCACGATTGTTGGTTAGATTTGCTGAAGGATTTCCATCAAAAAGAGGTGTGTGTGTGTGTGTGTGTGTGTGTGTGTCGTCACATTTACGTCTTTGTAGAGCTGGTTATCAGCTCCTCTCACCTTCCTGTCTTTTGTTACTCCTTTGTATTGCAGTTGCGGCTCTAACCCTCCAGCTCTGATATCATTCCTGGCAGGAGCTATTAAAAAGGCAGCAAAGTAAAGGGCTTCAGGAAAGGTCAAGCTCTGAGGGTGGGGAGCGGGGAATGGAAATGTTAACTGACATTATTAATTGACATCCACATGCTGTGGAGACAACCAGGTATAGAGCTCCCTCCTTCTCCCTTAGGGGGAAACAGATGAAGTGTGTTGGTATGTTAAAGATGATACAGATACTTTAGTTTAAAGCAGTAAGTTCAAATCTGGGGCCTCATTTATAAAATGTTAAGCAGAAACAATCCTAAATTTGATCATTTCTCCAGTATGCGTACGTGCGGTAGAATGAACGTACGAACAGAAATCGCGTGAATGCGTCTTTTTCGGATGAGAAAAAAATGGTTTCAGCTTTCTGCCCTGTAAACGACTCCTAATTAATGGCATTACAGTGGCAGAGAGAGCTCAACGCACTGCAACTTAAGAAAACACATGCAAACAAAAAAACACAAGAAAACAGAAGAAAAAAAAACCCATGCAAACTGCAAATTCTCACAACGCAACCAAACACAGAAAAACGATTCAAACACAGAAACGGGCTGCAAACAGCACGGACCACAACAGAAATGTTTCAGGGGGACCTCAAAAAGTGACAAACCTATCATGGGACGTGATTATTTGCTCAGACTGAACCTCACTGAACTAAAAGGTGAGTTTTTTGTTATTTTAATGCTATGTTAGCTAGAGTCACTCTCAGATGGGTTTATCACTTTTTGAGGTCCTCCTGAAACATTTCCGTTGTGGTCCGTGCTATTCGTAGTGCGGTTCTGTGTTTGGTTGTTGCGATAATTTGCAGTGCCTGTGTTGTCAAACTGATGAAGATGTTTTCTTAAAGGGGTCATCCACTTTTACAAGCTGTTTGGACTGAGATGTGTGTTAGGAGTGTGTGTACACAATCACCCTACAACGATTAAGATCCACCAGTAATTTTCTTTTAATTTAATAAAAATAAGTTGCCCCTTCTGAAATCAAGCCATTCTCAAATGCAT
>JAUMHG010000043.1:8315238-8360468 GCA_032359395.1 Enteromius anoplus | reverse complement strand
ATGATCCAGCCTCACCTACAGAAGCAGTGAGTATAATGTCTTTTAATGAATCTTTGCAAATCGCCTTTCCTAATAATCTGCCAATTAGCAAGTTTCACTATGAATACGGCTAAAAAAAGATCCTCTGAGAGTACCTCGGAAAAGAGAGCTTGTGAAGAATTAAAGGGGAAGTACACAGAACAGAGTGATTTCTAAATGGCTGTTTTTGACAGGGTAAAATGAGCAAATCTTTGAGAAATTTTAAAACAAACTATATTAAAAACTTTCCATTAAAACCCTAAAGAATCATATTAGCTTGTGAAAAATTGGCTTTGTATGACTCCTTTAATGTGTTGTCGTTTTTTTCTGTTTGCATGTGTTTTCTAAAGTTGCAGGGCGTTGAGCTCTCTCGGCCACCATACGTTAACATATGAAATATCCCCAAACATCATAATTTAGAACAGCGAGGTGCAAGAACAGCAATCAAAAAACCTGCATTATAACGACAATACAAAGTGCGTAATTCTGCTCAGACCCTGGCTTTGCACTTTTTTTCACGTCATAAACATGAGCGCTGACGTGGATTAAGTGTACGCGGACGCTAAAATCAAATCTGACTGTAGGCACGTCCCTGGTGTCGAGGTAGGCTTTTTCACATTTTATAAAGACACAGCATGTGCCGTGCAGGAGACAGGTACTGCCTTACGTCTGGGCGCTGCAGGGTACATATAAAGCCATTAGGATTTGGCAAGCTATACAGTACTCATTGTAAACTTTAAACTTGCCTCGTTTTTGTTTTTTATGCTTTCTTCCTTTCTTTCTTTGCCCTCTCTCTCTCTATGTCAGACCACAGGGATTGAGCTAACTCTTAAGATGCGGGCACGGACATTCGGTTATGAAAGCCAGATGAAATATGGAGGTGAAGGTAGTGTTACGTTGCCCAGCAGAAAACACATCTCTATATTCCCATGTGTCATGTCCAAATTGCTTCTGAGCGAGGGATAGTCAGCTATCATCTGTCGGGATAGACATGGAAAGGACAGTTCATGTGGCTCTGCACTTCTTTAAATTATAAACACATGACATTTGGAATTTATTTGGAATATATTGAACTCCTTTGACTAGCTATGGTTATAAAACTTTTTATATAAACAACTTTTCTCAGTTTCATTAGTCTATCTTGATGTATCAAAATAACTAAAACATTTAAATACACAGTTAATTAAGTATTTTAAAAACACAATTAAAATTAAAAAGGGAAACATAAAACAGCATCAACAACTAATTCAAAATATTAAGTATTACCTATAGATCACAGTTTAACCAAAAAGCTGAAATCATACTTAATTAGTTCATCTTAGTTAACACCTAGGACATAATAATGCAAGAAACAGCCTTATACAGTTTAAAGCAATACCTCAGATGACATGTATGTGTTTTCTTTTAGTGCAGAGCCTGCCTGCCGCTGTCCAAGTAAATTTTAGGTGAAGACTTGTCTTGACACACTCATCTCCACTTTACATAAAGATAGAGTGACAGCTGGAGTCTTCTGGGACTGTGTTTTTCTCCCAACTGTCATAGGAGTTTCAGCCCCATCAAGCTGAACATCAGATTCTTGACAGAGAGTAGATGAGAGAAAGGCCAAGACTGAGTCGCCTTTCATGCTTTTTTGAGAAGTGATTTGGAGTGATGTCACGCCAGATGGGTTAAAGTAATAGCCTTTAAATCTTTAGTGATAAAATGTGAGTCATTTGGAAGCAGTCCATTTAAATCAACAAACAGCAGTCATACAGTGTTGCATATGTGCCGCTATTGATTTGATCAAAACAGATCGAAAAAGACAGCTGTCATGGGGATATTCATAGCTCCACATATCTCATAAAAATTCAATATAATACAAAAACACCCTCTGCCTGAGCCCATAAAACTACTACATATAAATATAAAGCAATATATTAAATAATAAATGTCCATATATGGGAAACTAGCTTGTGTTTTTCAATAAAGTGAAAAATATGCACGGAACAATTATGGTTCTATGTATTGATACACTGAAAAAATGTTTTTGTCTTGTTTCATTTGAATTAAGTGAATTTTTACTTCTGAATGTGTATCACATCCGATAAAGCTGTCACACGTAAATATGTATGCAGTTTTCTCTTCATTGCTATACATCTATATAATTCTTTTATGTGGACAGATAGATAGAACTTTATGTGATAGATAGAATATAGTCTGCATCTCCAAAGTAACTCTCCTCCACACGGCAGTAAACCTCACACTCCAGCACCTCACCGCACAAGTGTTCAGGATATTACTTACCGGGTGTGCAATCTTTTGCCTGAACTAATTGAGCCGCACTGCGCAGCTGCCACCCAGTAAAGTTTATCACAGGAACAGTTATAGCTGCGCTGTAATGAATGACTTTGTTATTATAAAAAGACTACGCAAATGCCTGTGTAATGTAGATAATGCATTAATTTAGGCTGCAAAAATAAGCTATAAAGAGGAAGAGTACAGACTTCACCAAAGAGAGACATTTGAAGGTTTGGCATTGGCATTTTGAGATAATGTGAGCAATCTGAACAAAAACACAAGTTCAGCCAGAAAAATGTGGGATGAAGTATTTTTTTAAACTGTATATCTCAACTAGGTGTGTGGGCTATCGTGTCGGACTTGCTGATTCAGTACAGCTGTTTAAACAGCTCCGGTTCAGTCTTTCCTTCCTGTTTTTCAACACTGGCCAGATACAGCACATCAGAGCACCATCGGTCCGTAGAATAAAATACTATAGATTCAAGACTGTCTTTCATTTACAATGTAAAGGCATTGCAACAACCAGCAGGCATGGATTTAGCTTAAAATACGTATCTCCTTGGGACAAGATGAATTTGTGTTAAGGTAAAAGCCTGTTATCATTGCTTCAAACACAGTTGAAGGGTTGTAAGCGAATGTCAATCTAAAACTTCAACCAAATTTAGCCACTGAAGACGCCCCCCTCCGCTTTACAATCCCGTTGCTTTGGTGTAAGCGTGCTAGTTTACCTGTCAAGCAAAGCTAGCTCGGCTTCTGCTTTTTGAAGCTTTCCTCTCCATGATTTAAAGCTTTGCCGATGTTCACTTTCCTCTTAAATACTTTTTGCTTCTTTTCCTTTAAGATGTTGGTGACAAACATAAATAAAATGTATTTAAATCCAGGAAAACACTTTGTAAATGATTTGCTATTCATCTCTTTTAGTTTAATAAAATTTGTGTAACCTTTGTGTATATTTGAATGTTCCCGAAATGTCCAAACTGATAGGTTCCAGGGAGTCTCCAGCATGTTAAGATCCAGGAAATTCCTCTAAGAGATCAGAAATCCAAACATCTGGCTCTTAAGACACAGAATTCCCTGGAATCTTCTTAATAAATCCTGGTATGTCATCCAGTTTGTCAAAGAATTTGTTATATTTGTAAAAAGAGACACATCGTTCTTACACAGAAAACAAATTAAGCTGGCACAACATTCTGAGAATCGTGAAAAGTTCTGTAATCATCTCTAAAGCACTCAATAAATCACAAGCACCTGCCGATTGGGAATATTACAGCAAAAGTAAACTGAAAAATGACTAACAATTTCCAGATCAAATAATGATTTACCACCTTGTCAATATTATCATTATCAATACTATCATAACCCCTAAAAATAAAATTACAAGTATTATTACTCAGTTTCTTCTGAAAGCTGGTAAGAAAAGTCTACAGTAGTATAAAGTAGACGTTGTGCTCACACAGAATGACCCCAATAATATGCAGAAGTCAGCAGTCCATCCTAGTCGGTAAGTCCCCAGCAGCTGCCAAGAGCAGGAAAAAGGGTCAAGGCCTATAGGTGACCTCATCCAGAGTGCAAAGGAGTGCCTGGTACTGATCTCATTGCCAGATATATTATGCTGTTTTACAAGAACCAAATCATTTCCAGACAGGAAATTTTTCTTATCTTTATACATGTGAGCGTTTGTTGGTGACCTGTCTCATCGGTATTTGAGTATATTCTTTGAAGAAAGCTGGACTATCAAACTAACTGGTGAGTAAAAATGTTACATTCTCAAAAATGTCCAGACTGATTCTGAGTATGAGTATGAAAAACAATTATGAAGACTCACAGTGTTCCGACTGTCAGTGTGAGGGGAAAAAACAGCTGGAACCCTCTCCACAGATCGTTTCGTTTCCTCTAACCTTCACACGCTTTCTCTGTGGCATCTGTTAGTAAAACACACCAGAACAGCGCTATGCAGCATAACCCAGAGAGAAGAGTCATAAACAAGATTACCAGAGTTGATCAAGTTCATTAACAACAGAATTATCCCATATTTGGCAAATTTTCTACACTTTAGTTGTATAAGTATAATATTCTATTAATCAGCTTTATCAGATTTTTCAGCCTCAAAGATACTTTCCAATAATATATCGTATTTTGTATTAAGTATAATCTTTTTAACTATTATGGATTAATAAAAAAATAAAAGAAAATGATCAAATTTAATTTATGGATGAAGCATTGGTCTGCTTATAGCAGTCTCTACATTTACTACATACATAAAGCATGCCCTTGTCTAGATTGCTCAGCAGTGTTTCTTTGCTCTTGTGTGATAGTAGCAGCTAAAGCCAAAAGTCTTGAAGAGGATAACAGGAGAAAAGGGTTCGTCTGGTTTGAAGGAAGGGAACTACACTGGCCTTGTTGAATGAATAAAAGGAAATATATATCTATCTATCTATATGCACTTCAGATCTTTTCTAGCCAGACCTTTAAAATCACTGTTCTCAGGTCAGCCCTTTTCACATCTCACCTTGTCCCTCTGTAAAACAGCCATAGAGCCTTGTACTTCTGCAGCTCAATGGTAATGTTGACAAGTTTTTTAGGAGAAATAAGCAATTGGAAAGCACACACCCAAA
Source organism: Enteromius anoplus (assembly GCA_032359395.1). NCBI lineage: Eukaryota > Metazoa > Chordata > Actinopteri > Cypriniformes > Cyprinidae > Enteromius > Enteromius anoplus. The sequence continues at coordinate 8,355,558 of JAUMHG010000043.1, read as the reverse complement.
ATAAGCAACCCAATCAGGAAAAACAAGCCCAAAATAATCGCCTCTTGTTTTTGGATGGTGTGTATCATGCAGTCTGCACAGGGCATTACTTTAAAAGGGATATTGTTCCAGTTCTCTATTATGCTCTGCCAAAAGCATTGGTCGTGATTATTTTCGTGATTATAGTCCCATTCGAAAAGTCCCCCTACTATCTTGGCATGTTATTCTAGGACCATCTCAGCATGGTATATAATTGCACTGAATTATAACGGTGATTCTACTGTTCTCAAGCTCAAGCAACTTTCCCTGGCTATCTAGGCAATCCTTTTCACAGGCAATTGAAATGTTATATTATTTTTAAAAATATGGTATGTCTGCACTGGTGGCTGTATTTATGATATAAGAAACGTCTTAATATTCCATCAAAAGCAATAGAGTGAGAAATAACACCATGCACTAAATAAGTCATACATTTTGTACTGTGTGTGCCAACCACTAACAAGTCCAAATACACAGCTGTATTGTGGGAATAAGCCCACAAAATCACAACCTGCATTCATCTACCCAAATCTATATAAGCAACATCTAGAAATAACAACCCCAAAGTCGTTTATAATAAGACTTGGAAACTCTATACGGTCCACTGCCCAAGTGCAGATGTACAGGATGAGTCATTTTGAAACGGCCTCACTACTGTGAGGACACTAAAATCACCATAGTAACTATTACTGTCACAAAACCCATCAGCTATTTTTATTACATTGTTATAATACTTTGAAATGAAATAAAAAAATGAAACATCTGTGTGAAAGAGTCAGCTACATGACTGTTTTTTGAGGGGACACTGTAGCCCCTGTTCATATATATATATATATAGTAATTACAATTTTTCGTTAATTCAGAGCTGGTTTGACTTTTTGAACCCCTTTCTTCTCATATTATTAGTGGACTTCCTCCTCCCCTTAATTAGCCATCTATGTGAAGTGAAATTAGATTAAATTCAATGAGGGTGAGCAGAGTATGACTCGGTCACAAGTGTGTCTGTGGGTGAATGACAGCTCTGTCTCGTGCATTCATACATGTCTCTCTGGCTTCCTGTCAGCTGCTCCTTCTCTCAGTGACCATCAGTCTATGATACAGTATTTCTCTCTTTAAGCATTTATAAATATGCATTTAAGCATTTAGAAAGATCTGTAAAACTACAAAACTGAGCTCAACTGTAGAATGTGAGACTGTAAATACTGCTTAAAATGCAATTTTGAGACTACTTCATAAAAAAGCCAGCGTTCAACAACTGTATACAGCTACACAATGAAATCATTTTGCAGTCTATGAAAGCTATTAAAGCAAAGAGCAGCAGCTGTTGTTGTTTGGCGGGCTGGCAGAACATGATCAGAACGATATTCCAGACTGCCTTCTGACAAAAGACAGCTCCAACGTCAGCCCATCACCATTATAATTACAAGTGTAGCTCTGGAGACCTGAAGCAGAGCATTACCAGAAGGATGGGGAAGGAAACTGATGTCCTCTTTGAGCTGAATTACCATAAATCAATGGAGGGAAAAAAAGGGCAGGTTAAAAATAAAAAATACACACACTGTACTAAAGGTTTTCAGTGAGGAAATTCATAATATGCTGCATTTATTTGGATTTTTCTTTTCCAAAGCACTGGACATATGCATCTAAAAAAGAAAAGTTGTCCATGAGTATCCATGTGTGTGGCAGCTGGACAAGACTCTGTGAAAACAGGATGGAGCTCAGTGGGCAGGCCGGATGTGAAGGGGGCGAGCAGGTGGCAATGAACCCTCTATTGTTGAGCGAGAACGAAGGGTGGGCCGTGTCATTTAACACCTCATAGAAACACAGAGGAGAAACAGACCACCATGATGACCCCTTGAGGATGACCACCATTTGGCTGCATAAATGATCAAAAAGCAAGATACGATTGAAGATATGTTTAAGTTTTGTTTTTGATAGTTTAATAATACAGGGTATATTTTTATTTTCTCACCTGTTACGCAAATCATTCTGGATTAAACGTTGTGAAGCGACCTCCACGTCCCAGGTCACACTAACTAGAACAGATGTGCTACTGCCACCTAGTGAAGATCTGGCAATAGTACACTGTGGATGGAAACACTGAGAGCAAATAGGTTGGGTGAGTTTTTTATTATAACACATTCAGCTTAAGAAAGGTACATGTAGTTACAATATTTCTATCATTTCATAATTATCGATAGAGGGCTGTATTCCCTGTATTTAAAAAAAATAGTTTTGTTTTTTGCAACATTAAAATAAGGGTGCACCTTTTATTTAGACCTCAACATTTTACATATGCAAAATAACTTTACAGATGACAGAAAACACTGTTAGCATTTTTTTATTTACACTTGTCATAGCAAGTATACAATTAAAGTTGTAGTGGTGTCACAGAAAATCAGTTAAATTAGGAGCGATGCAATAAAAAAAATAAAATAAAAAAAATCAAGTCTGCAGTCAACTTTGGGGGCTAATCTTCATTTTGGTTCACATCATCAAGGAATAGCTTCATATTGTACTTCCTTACAAATAAGCTCGAAATTAACCATGTAGAAAAGACATACAATTTATCATCTGTACAAAAAGGCAAAAGTCTGACTCCCTAGTCTTTTCGAAATCAACATGCAAATGAAATCTAAAATATATACACACTAATAAAAAAAATCAACAAAAGCGACCTGAAACAACACTGGTGCACAAACATACATGATGGACAACTTTCTTATTTGGGACTTGCCGCTAGGGCAGAGTGGGAATTGTGTCAGTCTCATGAATACCACAAAATGAACACAAGCTAAATATCTAAAGAAAAGTCCCTTGATTTAACAAAAGCAGGCCTTTGTGGTTTTTCTGTTGTCTATAAAGCAAAAACCGAAGTTTAATAGGATGTTAACTCATAGTGTGGGCTGCTACAATGAAGAAATATCAAAGCAAACAGACCAGCCTGGGTATTAAAAATAGACCATTCAGGGGCTACAGGACTCGTCACCGGCTTTTCATTCATTTATGTGGGCAGCTTTCATGTTCTACACTTCAGACTGGCATACAATGGACTATTCAAACTGGACTAAAAAAAGATCTGATTAAATGTCACAGGGGATAGTGTTATTGACATAGAGTGAAATCTTGTGACTGAACATAAACCTAAAGCTCATGTTTTGTATATAGTGTAGAAAAAGAGGGAGATCTGTTGTTCCACGTAAATAAAGAAGGACTGAATACATTTGTGTGACAATGTCCGTTTTTCCATCTCAGTACTTTGGCACTTTGGTGTAGTCCTCTTGGTGTACACTCTTGCAAAGGCCCATAGAGAGTATCATGCCAAGGAGCTGTAAGAAACAAACAACAGTCACTACACTGAGATAAGAACAGAAATGTGCAATCTGTAGTACAGAAAACCATCTGTACCCTAAGATACAAAAGCTACATATTTATGCATATTCATATTAATGCCTTTTTAAAAAGGTACAACCCCAGTGACACTTTAGTTTTATTTGCTTTCTTTCTTAAAGTGCATAGCACAACATCACCCCAACATTTCTTAGTAATGAAGAGGCGTATTGCTCGTGCTGCCTAGGGCGGAGGAGATACGACATACCTCAATGACAGCCACGCCAAGGCAGATTCCCAAAATAATTCCATAATTTGTGAAGAGCCAGCTCCCCACATTGTCCAGGCAGCCCTGATGAAGACAGAAGAACAGTGTCAGAAGATTAACCTGAATCCAAATTCACGCTACTCAAGATTCACAAAACTATAAAAGAGAGAAGTATGTCAAATATAATTTGCTAGTCGTCGTCTTTCCCAGGCGTAAGTGTTTAGCAAAACTATGTATTTATCTATCTTATCAAAGAGTTGTGCACTCATTCATCTGTTTAACCGCCTTCATGTGATTCCAAACACTTGACTTAACTGGAACACAAGATATTTGAAAGAATTTGGTAAACGGTTTCAGTTCCCATTGATAAGCATATTTTTTGAAGTCTACTTTATTCAAACTATTTGGTTACTAATATTCAATATTTGTGGAATATTAAATATAATGATATTTCATTTGGTGGACACTTTAAAATCGCAAAAACGCATTAAAATGATTACTGGATAAATGACATTTCCCATACCGTCTCATAGATGGGCCAATAGTTAGATGAGGCCTGACAGAAGCCACTATCGGCCACATTATGTGGTGGGAGGGACACATTGTGGCAGGAGCAAGGGTAGAACTCCATTGAATTGTTCTTAATCATATCGTTCAACATCCAGTCCTGACGTCCATTCCAGCCACAACATTGCATCTAAGACACACACACACACACACACACACAGAAGAAACAACAGGGCATGAAGTATTTGATATTGCAGGCTCGACTAGGAAGCAGAATTATTCAACTTGCTAACATCATTAATTATCACTTTTAACTACTAATTTCTCATTAAGATGTATGCGGTATTCAGTCTACAGTCTTTTAAATATAAGAAACTGAACAATCAACAGTCACTTCTGAAAGGCTAAACTGATAACCGAACAAGCATTTCTACATTCCAGAGCTTGAACCTCCCACAGAAACCGATTGTGTTTTCATGACATTTGAATACACGGAGCACATACTCTAGTCTGAATGAAAAAATAGTGTTTGGTTTACGCCCATTCTCAACTCACTGTTCTCTGGATGTAGTCCCAGGCCTGCTCAGCGGTTTTGTTTTGTCCGGGGTAGCTCACAACAAGTTGGGAAACAATTTCGCTCGCCTCCTTCCTCAACTGCAATGAAAGTTAAGCGGGTCAGTGGTTTATTTTTCTAGCCCCAGGTATTTGACCTAAGACTCACTTTGCTGAAACAGTTGTTACTAAGCTACTAAAATGGAACACACTTGTTTCACACAAATCTTTTCCCGTGAGAGGAGCATGTGTTGCACTCTGCATTGGAAGAAAAACTTTAACTGTATGCTCATCTTGTCTCCAAACCGGTTCGAATGTATGTCCAAGATGACAGATAAGCAAATAAAGGACAGCATCTGTCATCTACTTGCTTCAAATGCTTTATGATTTATTACATATCCTGCTCAGATGCTGCCGACAGCGTCCCCAGAGACACTCACTGCTGCCTGACCTAAGTGCATTTTTCTTCATCCGCTGTACAACATTTGTGATTTTTTTTTTTCTCATATGTCACCATGGTGAAGGTCTGTTCAAAAATAGAGATTATGAAATGCGTGTACTTTTTATATGCGATAGGGGGCAGTATATTTTCATTTTCAGCCACTGAAAAACTCTTAACCTCCTTTCAAGCCAGAATTCTAAACGAACCCTTCACAATTAATTCTAGCTGGCCAAAGGAACACATGGAGATCTGACCTCAACTTTTCCAAAGCATTTTAACATGCACGCAAGCCATAAGTGTCTTGCTCACAAAAATGTTTTGATGCCAGGCTTTTAAGAGATGGTTCGCGCACAAATAAAAATTCTTCTTGATTCTCAAAGTCTGTATGAATTTTTGTCTTTCTCTAGAGACATTTTTCAAAATATGCGGTTTTGTTTTTCTACATAAAATCAAGTCAGACAGGTTCGGAAAGAAACGAGGGCGAGTAAACGATTACAGTACATTTAGATTTTTGAGAGAACTATCACTTTACAGGAGCCACATTCACTCACCAAATCCCGCTGGAAGTAGATCAGAACGGCAGCAGCCACTTGAGCAAGGAGGATGAGCAATAGACAGGTGAAGTACTGTAGAGAGAGAAAAAGACAATGGATTCAGATATCACACGACCACCACATATGTCAGTCTCACATATGCACTGCACAGTCTGCACATATGTGCAACAGAAACGCAACAGCTGGTTCAGTCCAGTCTCTTCGGGTCATGTGACATGAAACCTCCAGCACAGCAAATTCACACGTGAGAGAAGTTCCTTTCGTACTTTGAGTTTGCATGAGAAAAAAACATGTGATTTACAAAAACAAACAGCAGCTTAATGAGGATAGTTGGTAAAAACTGTGCTAAACACTGGTGCATTTTTTAGTCTTACCAATCCAAGCAAACAGCGGATTTCATAGATGGCCCCCAGACAGCCCAGAAATCCCAGAAGCATGGAGAATGAGCCCACGCCAATCAGAATATAAGAGACCACCTTCAAGACCATGGATGAATCCTCTGTTGAAATACAAACCCAATTCTGGTTACAAACTAATCCTAATTGTGTTAACAAGCAGTGATTAAGCAAACATAACAGTAATTCAGTTATTTCTCACACTTTGGTAACACTTTCTATACATTAAAATTGGTCAATTCAACAGTTAACATTAAATAGCAATAAAAAATACTTTTGCATCATTTATTGGCATTGGTTATTGCTACTTTATGGGCTTAGTATGACTTTAAATTTATATTTTCATCTTTTATACAACATAAAATTCATTAAAAATAACTCCCAAGTTGCTTTAATACTGTTCTTATGAACTTTCTATTCATCTAAGTATTCTAAAAAGTATCATAGTTCCACAAAAATACTAAGCAGAAAACTGTTTTTAATATCAATAGTATGAAATGTTTCTGAAGTAACATCATTAATCATAAATTACATAAAAAATAAGTAAATCAGCATTTTAGAATGATTTCTGAAGGACCATGTAGCACTAAGGCTAAAATAATTATAATAATAATTCAGCTTTGCCACTATAAGAATAAAATAGAAATCAAATATTTTCATTTTTAATAATATTTTACAGTATAACATTTTTTCTTCTGTATTTTTGATTAAACAAATGCAACTTTGTTGACTATACAGTACAGTATGAAACTTCTTGTCTAATGTAAAAAATATTTTAAACAGCAAAAGTTATATAAATGTACATATGTTTACAAGAAACAATAACATACTTATAAATTAACATGAAGCAAGATTCATGAATGATATAACCTTATTTTAAAGTGTTACCAGTGCTTTTTTATGGTCTGCTGAGGTGAACATTTAGCACAACCATTTCAACTCTGCCAACTGAAATGCACTATTTTTGGGTCACTTTGCATGCCGAAAACTAATTTTGGTGTCAAATACTCAAAGCCAGTAAATACAGTCTCGGGTTTTCCTCATGAATATGCATTGTGTAATGTTGAGAAGGGCTTGGCGAGTCTCCCTTGTGATCCTGACTGAGACGTGATGACCTATAGTACCGGCCGATGCTCACTGTATGCTATTGAACAGTTGGGTCAAACATTCTGTGGCTTCACCTCAAAGCAGCAGCACATTCTCCAACTATGTTCTGGTCCTGCTTCAGCCTGGCTTTCTTGTGCATTGACTGAAAAGCCTCTGTCATATCATCCTGCCTCGAAATACCTCAATGGCTCCCCAGCAAAAACAACATTACCACAGACAGTCTTGCGAACAATACCACAGTGTGACTGTGGGTGCAGAGGATACAATGGCCCATCATGTGACCAGATGCAATCATCATTACGAAACCAAGCACTTAGATGAGATGACCATCTCAACCCTGATGATTACAGCGTGTGTCAATGCACAAATAACAGAATGAGTTAATCTTTTCACATGGTTAAGTAGGCTCTGTCTACATCTTACATAATTTAGGCTATTTAGTAATTAATGATTAAGAGAGAACTGGATACTGGGTTTTGCATTTAGTAAGCAAACAAATCCAACATCCTCATGAACAATGTGGAGTGAGTTATCATACTTGGAATCATTTCAGCTAATTCTCTTCTGTTCAAAAGAAGAAAAGAAAAAAATGATTCTCACAATTCACAGCAGTCGGTTGTTCTGAAATATCTGACAACTGGTAAATTGATAATAAAAATGCAAGAGTCTTAAAATGGGAATACTGAGACGAGGCTATTTTGTGCCATGTGGTAAATATTATTAAAATACTCTGTCGCCATAACAATCCCACAAACAATGGCAGAATAAACACCAAGACCTTTTTCCTTAACAAAGCAAATGCCTTTTTAAATGCAACCACTAAAGGTTCTGCTGAAACTAAGTTCAAAGCATTTGGCCAATTGCAATGAACACAACGAGTCTCTTTCAATTATTCCATCCAGAGCCAAAACCCCAAGAACGGGCAGTGACATTGCAAATAAAAGCATAAAACATGTCTGCGTTTCAGCTTTGAATGAGTGGGCCTTTGTAGCTTCAGTACTGTAAATCTCCAACCGCCCCATGCTGCTGAAGTGCCTAATGGTGTCTAACGGAAACAGGAAAATCCTCTAGGGATCAGTTGAGCCAGTGAAGGCCACTGGCATCTGGATTAGAAAAACAATGATGTTCAGAAAGCCTTTTTTTTTTTTTTTTACGATGGGCTCACAGTTTGTATGGATGGCTGGGAATCCCAACAAACAGCCAGCAGCCGCTGTGCACTGCAGGAATGTGTCTGTCGGATGAATTATGACGTGCAAAGGAGGAATACGAGAGGCTGACAGATTCACTGCTGTTGGTAGCATGCTATGGTGCAAGCCTGCACTTTAAAAAATCAGTTTTCTGCTCTGAACAATCAATCAAACTAAAAACTTTTTTATGCCGCAGCCACTCAGACTGGGTTCAAGTCTTGAGTCAGGCTCACTACATTTTGCATGACAACCCTTTCCAAGTCAGCTACTGTAATGGATCCGTAAATCTGAGGACTGTCGGTGCTCTCTGAGCAGTGTTCAATTTAACACAACCTTATGTTGTAGGCTAAAATTAAATACAGTCAATAGTTTGTCACATCATATTTAGTCAGTTTTACATGCAATAAAACGGCTTCTAATTGTAGCCTGTGTAAAAAACTAAATTAAGGTAAATATTTAAACATTAATTCTCTGTTTACTTTTATCTTATGCTACTCAAGCGAGTCAATCCACAACATTTCCTTAATTATTTTACAAATCAGCTAATTACAACGATTTTTAAGTACCATGTGACACTGAAGACTGGAGTAATGGCTGCTGAAAATTCATCTTTGACATCACATGAATAAATCACACTTTTAAATACATTAAAACAGAACGCAGTTCTTTCAAACTGTTATTATTTTTGAATAAATAAATGCAGCTTTAGAGAGCAAAAGAGACTTCTCTAAAAAAGAAAAAGTCATGTGCCCAAACTTTTGAACTGCAGCATAGATTAAGACCACTTGTCTTATGAATGAAGTGACAGAGGCAGATAGAGGGTCATTCTTTTGTATATACTTGCTCACTGGTGTTAATTTGTTCTTTCAAATGACTAATGCATCGAGAGGCCTGATCTGAGCATTGACGTGATGCATGCTAATGAGACAGTCGCTAAAAGAGGCCTGTGTAGCAGCGAGAGAGCACCTGCAGACTGCCTCAGACGTGCTATGTCACACACAGGCCCTGCCTGGCTCGCGCACAGAGCAGTGAACTCAATAGCTGATCCAGAGCCAGCTGTGAACATGTAGCTCCGGCCTGCTTGGCACTGTCTGTAAGACCCAGACCCAGTGACCCAGAGCACCCTGCAATGGCCTCTGGGATTGAAAACAGATCAGAAGGGGGGGGGTTGTTGATTGTTGAAAATCACAGAGCCCATCGTGGACAATCTGTCCAAAAGTCTGAATCATGCTCTTTAAGACGAGACTAACAGTGATCATCAAACAACATGAAACGAGACACAGATGGCCCCTGTAAAAGTGGGTCTGAGTCACTGGTGCACGAGCCCAGGGGGTTTTATTCAAAGGTAGAATGGGATAAAACTTCACTAATGAGAGCATAAAAAGACAAGACCGACAAGTAACTCTACTCATCGCTTCCTTTGGATTTTACTGCAACCAGCTAACAGGGGAAGAACTCTTCCACGGGGCATTAAATAGCCTTTTAGATTAATGTGCATCCATTTCAAACCATCCCCGAGAAAATGGCCAGGAGAGTAAATGTAGGTTATTATGAACATCATTTTCCTGGCTTTTCGCCTGCATTATGTTTTATGGTTCTCTCTTAGTTAGTACACATTTTATGCAGACACTTACGCAACACTGCAATGAGGCTCTGATTGTCTAGGAGGATCCACAGTCCAAATCCCATAATCGTAGCTCCGAAGATCTGTAGAGAGACAAGAAGGAAAAGACAGGGGGTAGAGGAAGAGAGAGGGGAAAAAAAGAAGTAGAGAATCAATCACGAGCTGCAGGACAGGAGGGGAACGAGGGGCCCCACATTTCAGTTTACAAGCTGCAACTTGTTCACTCCAAATCTCTTGGACAGAGCTAAAGATGGAAAGTCCAGTTTTAATGTGTTCCCCAAAAGACAGGAAGGTTGTGTGTGTCTGCGTGTGTGTGTGTGTGTGTGAGTATGCAAAAAACACACTAATCCTGGCCCGCAGGAAGCTATGAACTGTTGCCTGATCTCTAACTGTGGGGTTCCAGTTCTGCTTTGCTCTCAGCTCACATCTGGGACTGATTGGGCCGTGCTTCTGCGTGGCAGTGGCAGGAGGGGAGGGGGAGCTCGGCGGATGTTCCATGAGTAAACCCCTAAACCCACTCGGACAAGCACTCCGTCTCCTCTCCTTATGTCTAACAACAGGCCACATGTCGGGGCGTGTGGTTTAGGGGTGCATGCTGGAGCACTAAAAGCCCAGATATGCTTTGCGTTCTTAGTTTAGGGGTCAGTTTTTTACAGAAAGGCACATTTTGGCCTGATTTTGTCTCAAATTATGTCACACCAGTTTGTTCCTAAATTTTTCTTTAAGTATATTTGGAAGTGTTTAAAACATTAAACAGTACTGTAGCTTTCCAGGTAGGTTTTTTATCTTTATCTCGGAGACGTTGCCACAGTTCTTCTGGATTGAGTCTGTCTCAGTTTGTTCTATTACATCATGTGACTCCAGACAGTCTGGACGATGATCAGATCAGATCTCTGTGTGGAGCACTAGCTGTTGTCAGACTCTTTGCGCAAACAATAATCTCACTGCATTATTACAATTACTGACAAAAATATAATGAAATAATGTAAACTGATATTTCCAACTGACACGCTACCGCAAAAGATAGAAATAACAGACTTAAAACTATTTTTTGTAGGTGAAAATACCAGAGGCCTAAGACTTTTGCACAGCACTGTAGATCCTCATTCTGGTTCAACTTCACAAACAACAGAATCATATTTTAATCTTTTCTTCCACATTAAAATTTTAAATATATTTAATTAATATTCATCTAAAACTATTTTACTACTTTTTTATTGTTGTTCTCTTGTTCTCTTTCACTTCTGTGTTTAATTTCTATATACCAATCAAATGTAATCAGTTTGGATAAAATAATAAAAAACTCTGTTGCAATGGATAATTGTATAAATGCAAATGCAAAAGGTGACAAGAAACTGTCAATCAGAACACACATAATTACGTTGTTATGTATTTTACTTCTTTAAACATTTCCCTGGGCTCATTTAAACATGTATTTAGGTGCACTGGCTGGGTTGCAAATGGTTGGAATAAATCATTTGGCTTTTCCTGCGCTCTTTAAGCCTGAGCACCCAGCACTGCAGAGAATAAACTTGGATCAGAGATTTCATTTTTTCCCCCTACAGTACATGGAACAATCCCAAGGAGGACAAAAGAGAGCAGGCTGTTTCTCTCTGAGATGGAGAAGAGTAAACTGTCTGGATAACAAATGTCAAACACCTAATCTGGATGATAACTAGTGCATTCTTGTGACAGAGAGATGCCAAATTGCTACCTACAACTAATAAACATGTGATGCTGCTGTTGCTGTTGTTTTTCATCGGGATTTACTTATTTATTTGAATGGGAGCCCTGGTTCAGTGAGTATCAGTGTTAAACTAATGTAAAGATAACTGTGACATCAGCTATGAGTGAGCTAAAAAGCATAGTTTATAAAAAGTAGCTACAATGTTTCAAAACAGTTTGCCCAAATCTAATGCAGTAACCCTTTATAAACACATTTATATTTGATAATGTTTTTTTATTTTCTGTAAGGTTAATTTTACATATAAACAATAGAACATCTAGAAATTAACATTGCTGTAAAAACAGTTTATTAGTTCATGATACTTAAAATATGTTAGCAAACCTCTCTTCTAAAAGTGTTACATCTAATGCTAACATTCTGTTTTGGAGTTTTATTAGTTCTATTTAAGCAAAAATAACAAAGTCAAATGAAATGATCAAAATAACTGAACTTGTTCTTTAAAAACTAAAAAGTGAAACTTACAAAGAAGATTAAGTTGAAGAGAAAGAGGAAGTACTTGGTGGCAGCGATGCATCCTTTCCCCATTTTGTTGACCTATAAAAACCCAAAACAGAAAAAAAGCAGTAAATTAAGGATCAGTGTATATGATACACGACAGATTAAGAGAAATGGCAAATATAACAATGTTCAATTCATTCAAATGAACAGACAGCTGTAATCATTACCACTTTTGGTAGGATTAGTGGTGAGAGCTAAACAGAGAAAAATAAATCTGTAAACTGAGTACACAGTTTTCAACATGCACACAGAGTCATAATATATATGTTTGCTACAGTTGAAATATTCAATACCACTTCCCCTTGCTTTCAGGCAGAGCGTGCTGTCATAGTCAGATAAATCTATGGAGTACACAGATCTAAATTCCACAGGATCGGTGAATAACCTCCTCTGGAGTGTGATGGCTATTGCCACAGTTTTCTGACGATGACCCACATTCCTGCTACCATTAATATGTTAGTATTATACAGGCTTCTCGCGCTATTTGTGGGACTGTTGGTGCATCGCTGCATGACACACTTTGGCATGGCAGTGACCTCAGAGAGGGCGAAAGAATTGTGAGTGACGATAAGCAGACATAGAGCAGCAAAACAAAGCAGATCAGTCAACAGATGGAGAAAACACTACGGCTGGAGCCATTTATGGAGCTCATTCAAAGCTTTCTTACAGTGGAGATGAATAGATGGACTTTCATCCCACCTCTCAGAGATCCTCTTTTACAGTGAAATTAAATCAGTGAACATCCCATTTTTTTAGCTGATGCTAATAAATGTTTTCTGTTAGATTGATTCTTTAAGGGTCATGTAACACTGAAGTAACGGCTCTTAATATCAAAGGAATACTGTATTTTTTAAATAAATGCAACCTCAGTGAACACTTCCTAAAAAATACTAAACCAAAGGCTGTGTAACCGACTTAAATAAATGTTGCTTTGGATAATTGTGTCTTAAAGAGGATAAAAGTGGATAAAAGGAGTCAAAATACCCCATAAGCCAATGTCTGTCCGCAGAGTTTCTTATAGTCTTTTTTCTGTAGTTATGTAACAGAAAGAAAAGCATTCTATTTAAACTTGTGAGAGAGGAATACAATTTAAAACATGTTCAACTTTCTTGTTTCAGCAGAAGAAAACAGCAGCGCTGCTGAGCAGACGCCAACCAGCTCAATTAAAAATTTCTTGTATTTTTCTACCATGGGAGAGACTGTAGTGTGCGTTTTTTTCAGACCCAACAGAAGTCTGCGGAATCAAATTACCTGCACTTCCTTCTCATTCTGCAGAGTGAAACAAGGCCTTGTTTTTACCTTAAGCGAGTTTTCTAATGGCTTTACCACGTCTCGCACAAGGCATAAAGAAAAAGGGGTTATAGACAAATTCACCCTTGATAAATGCCTTGTTGTGATTTGAATCAAGGCCAACATTGAGCTGATGTACCACATATGAAGGTCACAGCTATTATGTCTACACACATGTAACTTATCCAACCTCAGACTGATAAAAAGTGTGTCACAATGCGCTAAAATTTGAATTAGGTCAGCACACCACCACTGGGAGCGACACAGCAATATATATTAACACGACCTGTTTATCAGTAGTAGATCTTATCTCTTCACTGCTGAAATTGCTTAAGCAGCAAAATAATCCTCAAATCACCTGTAAAGCAAAGCTTGCAGAATGAGTACTGCCCCTTTGAGAGTATCTATTAAGCAATTACAATTATCCTTTGAGGAGAGCCTGGCTCAGCCCTCATTCTGAAGTTCATCAGCATTCAGCTCATCTACCCAGTGCACACTGGGGGTCTAGTTCACACCCCGATCTCCGAGCACCCTCCCCCACACTCACACAGATAGAACCAGCTTTGATTTCCCACCACCACAATGGCAGCTTTCAGCCACGCTTTTCAAATCGAACAAAAGAAGAAACTCCACACACCCAGGAGCCCACTGTAGCCTTGAAGTTACCGCCAAACCAATGACATCGCTACAGGGGTGGCAACTTTAACATCTTAAGGCCAATTCACACCGCACAGACAAACGCCAACAAACTAGTTGGCTGTTGTCTTTAGAACCTTATGAAAAATAAAACTTATGTTGCCACTGCACCAAAAGGAGCTGTTGGTAAAGCCGTGGTTCTTGTCATTTAAATAAAAACAAACTCTAACCAACTCCAACCAACATCTGACAGGGTTACCACACTGATCCAACAGACTAGTCTGTGCACTGTGAATTGGCCTTAAAGTGAACATATAAGTGCACAAGCGTTATGGAATCCATTACTAAAAGCACAAGCATGCACAAGTGTGCTTCATATATAATGAGATCGTGCTTTCTTGTAATCGGTTAAGCTATAAAATTAAGTCTAAAACTGATGATTCAAGGCCTTCTAGTCTTTGTCACTTCCACGACAACTTCATTTGAGCTTGCGCATGCCAAACAGTTTGCCATGGTAACCATCAAGCGGGCTGGCATGAAAGGGGTGCAGAGTGTCCCCTCTTGAGAGACTAAACAGTCTCGCACTCCTCACAGCATGCAGAAAAAATAAAAGTGAACCCCCAAATAGGGGGAAGCCCACTGGGGCCAATGGCCTTGTCTATCCACGGTTACTTCAGGCAGAAACAAGGCTTACATTCATTAGGATGGTTAATCTCTCCACCTGAACACAAAGACCAACTTGATGGCACCAGTCGTGTTAAAGTGGGCTGCACAAGTAGCTACTAAAATGGTCCAGAGAGGTAATTTAATGCAGACTGGTTTTATGATAAATTATGATTATGGTTTAGAAAACCAATACAATTTGAACAACAGGGAGGAACCAATGTTTGCGCCTGACACATCACCTATTAATGGATTAATGGAATGCAGGCAAACTGGTAGCGTCCATTAAAAAGAAAGTGTTATTGTTTAGAAATCGTTCTAGAGAAGCAGTTGTTATGTTTCACCTTGTCAACATTATTTCAGATATGTATCTTAAAATTCCTGATAATCTCCAAGTAAACACAGATGAGATGATTGTTGACATACAGTAAGAGCTATTAAAATATGGATGTGGGTAGCATAGACTATATCATTCGGTTTTAGAAAAACTTAAATGGCTATAATTGAATATCCTGGTGTCTGTTTGTCTCCATTTATTCTTATTGCTGTCTAGAAGATACAGCTCAGACGGTGAAGATCGGAGTTGAGATTTTTTTTGTCTTGCAACGAATGCATACACTTTGCTTGAACACAGAAATTGACTGTAAAGAAACTTGCACTACTGTTACAAACGAATCAGTAAAGTATTAAAAGCATTATTGTTACAAGGCTATAAATGAATTAATTTGTAACTTAGTCAGATACTGTCAGACAAGTCAGATACTGATTTGTAGATTAACTTAAGGGAAATCTTACCCAAAAATGAAAGTTCTTTCATCATTTACACACCCTTAAGTTGTTCCAAACCTGAATGAATTTTTGGGTAAATTATCCCTTTAATCCAATCATCAATATCGTTGAGCCTAATTTGTAGGCAAAGACAGATCCAAACTGCACAGTTATTGTGTCGATCCAATTCCAATTCACCTCCAAACACACAAAAAAAGGCTATTTCAATTCACTTGCCAAATTACAGTTGTAAACCGACCTGACCTACATTCGACAGATCTCACATTACACTTCATAACCAGTGAATTAAACCGTCCTCACAAAGAGAGCTCCCCAAAAAAACTACTAAAGCGGAAAAAACACAGACAATGTGTAGGCGAGGAAACGGGATCTTTTTTAAAACACTGAATAAACTAACAAGTAAGCTATTTTGAAGACCATAATACATTGTAAACGTTCATTGTCATGCCTGATAATAACAGCTCAGTGATAAAATGTGTATGAACTGAAAGCGAAATCATGACAGAGAGAATGAGCATGGGGTTTTTTATGTTTTATAGAAGCAAACTATACATAGGAAATTAAATCCAAACTAGAATAGTGAAATAGCTGTTAAAAAAGCGACAGTTGTAAACTCTGTTCACTGTTATTGCATTAACACACAAACTAATCTGTTACACATGACACGCGAAACATTAAACCTGCCTGAGATATTGTAACATTTGAAAAGAAACGCAGGGACACGACCTGACCGACCAACTCATGACTATCTGGGCTATTTAAACTTTTCATTCAACTTCAGTCGTTAAAGATGTATAACTTAGGGAAATATTCAGAATGATATATGAAACAATCATTACGTAAAAGGTTATTTTAAAAAATATATATATATATATGCATATGTATGTATATACTTACGTATAGTGTCGGATGGGAAAATGAGAAAAGCACAATAGATGTCAGCTTCGCGTCTCGTCCAGCGTTCTTGTGAGAGTGAACCGCCTGGAGTTGAGTGATAAAGGCTGCTCACAGTCTCCACCAAGCGGCTCTGACTAATAATAGCCCAGAAGACCACTGTCCACTTGAGGGCCTCGGTGAACTGCTTGGATATTCACAGCATGCCTTTGAAATTCATCACCGTTATATTTAACAAACCTCTTTTTGTCCTTTAAAAATGTGTCAGGTTATGCATAAGCTAAAATATATTTTCAGATACATTTTTATAAAGTTTTAAATCATTTCAGGAAAAGTACATAAGTAAAAAAAATCGATACCATTTGTTTTACTTTATCACGAGATAGACAGCATATGAAATGCTTATGAAGTGCCTTTTTTTTTTATGTATTTTTCTTGCACAGGAACATCCTGAGCATCTTCACCACAGAGGAAGAACGAACTGGTTATTGTTCACACTTTACTCTCACGTCTAGACATCTTCTAGACAGTTCACAACTGCTGCTGTATGTTTGTTAAATCACATTGTGAAGAATAAAATAGGCCTAATACAAACATGAAAGCCAACTCAATATCTTCCTTTTAGTCTTAACCTAGAATTTGTACAGGACACTACCTAATTATATCCATTATCAAGATGGCGCCGCCAATAGCAGCCTCAGGACATCGCTTGTTGATAGTAGTGTATGTATATTACCTATTGTAAATTGTCTTCATATCCATCACTTATCCATAGTATCTCTTACACTGTATGTATGCATAATGATGGACGTCCTTGTTGCATGTCTAGAGAGCATAACACCTACCGGAGTCAATTTCCTTGTATATGCAAGTATACTTGGCCAATAAAACTGATTCTGATTCTGATTAACTGGCTTCATGCTTAAAGTCATTTATAAAACTATCATTCATTTAAAGAATGCCATGTGCCAAAGTGGATACATGCAGAACCATAAATGCATGGGGGAGAAAAAAGAAATGAAAAGAGAAAGCTCCAGCTAAGGGGAAACCCAATTACTTCAGTGAGAAGCATGTAGAACAGCTGAGCTGGATCAGTAACTACCTAACAAATATAGTCCCCACTCAAATCGGGCATTTACAATCAATAATGAAAGTGAAAGATGCATTCACTTAAGAAACGCCCTCTGCTGCAGCTGAAATCTGAATGGAGTCCTTTTTTTTAACGCATTACTTTTTCATTTTAGAGTAATATAACCAAGTTACTTTTTCAAAAAAGGATTGGCTTTTACTTTGTTTTCTTATTAATTGACTGACAAGTCTCCTGACTCCATGTTGCATAAATTCATAAATGCATAAATTCATCTCACTCTCAAAAAAACAAATTTAGTATTCATCAAAATGAATTACAATAAACTTAGAATATGATGCAAACCTGCAAAACTTTAATTACATAAATGTATCTAATTTATCTGACCAATGACTTTGCTGCTGACCTTTTATGATCCTGTTTAACCATACTCATAAGCAAAAATGATTTCATAATCTAACTATTGTGCTTCATTGTTTTTTTTATTGCTGAACATTGTTGAATTCTCTTCTCCTATATTCTACTTTACAGACGTGTGTTTACTTTTTCTTCAGAGTTTATTCTTGAAGCTTTTTGTTGTGAAAGGGCTTTTAAATTTGCTTTAAATAGAACTTATATTAAAAACAACACTCAACCTCTGCCCATATTTAAAAATAACGCAAAAGTAATGTGAAAGTAACGTAAAAGTAACATAATACATTACTTTCCATAAAAAGTAAATAAGTAACATAACTTTTCACAACATTGTAAATGACAAATGATTACATTCAGGACAGTTATGCTGCAAATATATGTACATTTAGGCTGTTGAACTACCATACATATGAAATGTATCACCATGTAAGTTATGTAACCTACACCTATTTTAGAAATTATGGAAAATGTATTCACATATTAACAAATCCAAGTCAAGTCTCATTACAATACATATGCTTACTGTACATGTAATACATTTTTGGACATTAATATCATGCATATGTATATACTGTACATCCTAAAACTCCTCAATAAGTAAATAAATATATGTTAAAAAAAACAATTAAAGAGTATAACAATTTTTAGTTTTGTTTTTAAATAGAATTGCATATAAAAAAACACATTATTAATATTCTACTATACATATAAAAATATATAAAATCTTTATATAAATATTACTAACGTTTTCTATAATTATGGGGATTTTACACATTGTAAACTTTCATTTTCCCAGAGGATGTATAAAAAAACTATATAACTAGAAACTAGAAATATAGGACAATGTATCTTAGAGTTCCATACGTGCTGCAATATGTTCTGTCCAATTAATCTTTTTTGTCAATGAGAAAGTGAAAGCAGCATGTTCTATGTAATATCATCTGATTAAATGCTCTGGGTAAAAGTTTCTTGCATCTAAAGATAGCAGCATGCACATAAAACAACAGAGCAAGTCCTAACAAGGGGAAGCCCACAGTTATTTGAGCCAAAACACAAACAGTGCAGTCAGGACAGTTCAGCTGTCCAAGTCATAATATCACTAAATATTGAAAGAGAAAGCACCATTCACTTTGAGAACATCTCCAAGGATTACACAACACGTTCTGTGATAGTTCAGAGGCCTCAGGGAGTATGTTGTGGTAATACATATCAGACCTCATCCAATTTGAAAACTTTTAAATCGCTTTTGGGTACAGCTCACAACACCTTTAGCTTTAGCTTTAGCAGATCAGAATCAGAGCTCTGTAGGTAGAAATCAGTCAACGATTCAAGAATACTTTTTCCATTTGAAAAACGTTATAGATTTATTAAGCACATTCACCGTTTCTCTACAAAAAGTAGATACATGAGCGTTTGAACAAACATTCTAAAAACTAACACTGAAATCGTCCTTCTCAAAATCAAATACAAAAGAAGTTGCCAATTTACAGAGATTTAATAAGTGTTACACATTCCTGAATCAGTCAAATATTTACAAAGCAAACAAATGACCTAAAAGATACTGAGTCTAATCATAAATTGTGCTTTGACTTCACCATTAAATCATATTCCATTGTTTTGCTAATGAACTATTACTAAACTCAAGAGAGATGTACAGTATAAATAAACAAACAGCAGTTTGGTTTTGAAGTACTGCGGTTCACATAGAATTGTCCAATGGGTTCACCACACCTCCTCTGTCTGAAATACTGTCTATCCGGCCCTTTCCAAAAAACATATCCATTTCCTCTGATTTCCCTTTGAAATAAAGCCATTTGTGTTTTACTGGAAGTAGAATTTGAGATCAGTGTCCACGTCTCAAATGACAGTTCAGTGATGGAAGCATATACTATTAGGAAAAACACCTGCTAATTTTAATTACAGAATAGTCATTTATTATTCACAATTAACTAGTTGGGCCAGATGTTGCTTATGGCTACATTATAGTGACAATAAAAGGTGTATAAAAGTTTAACATGTTAACAAATTTGAATAAACACTGTGGAAGGTGAACAGATGTATTGTTCACTGATTATATATTTTACATACAATCAGTAGATTAATAAAAGTGCTACATTTTAGCGCTACTGTCGATCTGCATTGTTGAATTCATGCAACGATCACTAAAGGCATAGAGCATATATACTTCTAAAATGTACGATTGTTGTGCATAACGGTAGTTGTTAGAAGAATAGTTCAGCTATTCTATGAAGTTTACTGTCAGTGATGAGACACAAAGAAACCATCGTGTGAATTCACTATTTTGTTGACACTCCTTTTTTTAAGTTTTGAACCAAAATAAAAATAAATGTTCTTGCACTTGTACTTCTGGGCCAACTGTCCCTTTAATACATGAAACAATTATTAACATGCAACTTGAATGCCATAAACATGGATCAGAACATGGAAAAATCACTTGTTCTCATAATCGTTTAATCTGTCATAGAGCTGAGTTGTTTTTAATCACACTATTTACTTCAGTAACTGTTGTGCAAATCCATTAGGTATGTAAAGCATTACATCTGACTTGGTAGGGGTCTTTGTTTGAAGCGACACAAAGATGTATTTGACACTAATACATTTACAACTACAAAGTTAATAAGGTACTTTCTTAAATACACGGTAAATATCATTTAATACTACATCCATTATTCTTACCATACCACAAACTGTACTGTTGGGAAGCCTAAATTTAAAAAAAGGAATGTATTTCCAAAGTCTTCTCTTTGCATTGTTTGTCACGTTGGAATTTTAACTGCAATTTACCTGAATTACAGAGGAAATAAATCTATGAGACATGTAACCAGCAACTACATGTAAATCTAACAACTGTATTTCTGTAATGTCTGATTAAAACGTTTTATATCAATTTTGTATGCATGATATTTCTTGTTCTTATTTGTTCTACGTTGTGTCATGCTATTCCTATTGTGCCTGATGAATTAAACCAGTACCATTCTTTTAAATTACATTCTTGCCATAGAATGGCATATAGAATATAACACAACACATAGAGGAAGTTCACTAAACTCTTACTTAAAGACATGAATTGTGGGCATCTTTATAAACTAATTGGCTACTTTATTGTATTATAAATTATACCCACTTAATATTATAAAAATGATCTGTGGCCCTCTGCATCTAATGAGAGTAAATACCCAGTTATTGTACTTCCATAAAATGGAAATTGCCAGTCAAGTGTAAATTCATTTTTTTTCCAGGCAGTGGTGATATTGGTTCAAAGCATTCTGTGCTGCCAATCTACTCATCTAATAAATATCAGGCCTCCCTCAAATCTTTTTGGAGCGTCGACCAAGGTGGTGATAGTAACTCAAGGTGACGAAGAGGAAGATGGTTTCACTAAGAAGAAGAACGATTGCACCGTTGGACAGTGTTCCCATCTCCAAGAGGGTGATAGACGTCACTGAAAAAAAAAAAAAAAAAAAAAAAACTAATGTGTAAAGTCAGACAAAGAAGTAGTCTGAAACATGTTATAGACATTTAGCAAAAAAAAAAAGGAAAAAAAGCGGCAGGCAGAGTAGCTACTTCAACACTCAATTTACAAATCTACTTTATATGTACAATCAAAGGCAACAAAATACTGCCCTCTTTTGGAAACACTAGTTATAGCATCAAATAATTATATACGCGACTGGATTTCTGAATAAAAAAAAGTCACAAAAGAATAAAAGACACACATAAATTATTATTATAATGCAATATTATGTTACCAACAATTAAGTAAATAAGCAACAAAATAAAATATAATCGTACCGTAAAGTACCAATAGATGCATGTATCATTTATTTCAGGAGTTTTAAAACTAGGATTTTATTATATGACAGTCATAAATACAGTATGTTTAATCACTTTTCTCAATATTAATTTTAGGAGTTATTTGTTTATATCTAATCCTTTGAAGCTAGTGCTTGGATTGGATTTTAAAGAGAGCTTGTTACCACTAGAAGGCAGTACAGCCTTAAGAACAATAAGAATGGCTCAACTATCCAGGGTCAGTGCAATAAAATTTTACTTCCTGTCATGTCATTGTCATAATCTTGCATCCTGAGAATGTTAAAAATTATAATGTTTTGCACTGTGTTCTAGAAAGAGGTTATAAACTTGTAGTTATGCAGTAATCATAAAACATAACATTTCATAAAAATAAACCATTAAAAAGCATGCTATTAGGCCCTGCTAAAATTCTGAAGTGGTTTAAAATTGTCCTTAAAGAAACCCGCCACTTTATTTGCTATCTTCACTTCATTTTGACTTCATTTTGTCATTTTTGGGGTGAGATGCTAATGGTCTAATCAGATTCAATGATCTATGCTAAGCTGCAGCTAAAAGTGCTACCGCCAGACCTGGAGACTCTAGGGAGCCTATTTTAAAGGGGTCATCCGGTGCCCCATGCACTTTTTACAAGCAGTTTGGACTGAAATGTGTGTTGGGAGTGTGCGTACACAACCACCCTACAATGATAAAGATACACAAGTAGTTTTCTTTTGATTTATTAAAAATAAGTTGCCCCTTCTGAAATCAAGCCATTCTCAAATGCATGTCGATGTGGCGTCACACCGACAGAGGCCGCACCCACAATAGTTGATTGACAGCAGCGCTTCACACAGACTGAACTGGTGTCTTACCTCAGCCCCGCCCTGAGTGAGGACCGAGACACAGAGACAAGCAAGACTCCTAAGAGATTGAGGTGTTTTGTTGTTGAATGTATTAATGAACATAGCAGTAGTGATTTACTCCCGACATATGAGTGACTGATGGTGCAGAGGATTAATGTTACGTTTGGTTCTGAAGGAAAACATGCCCTTGATCAACCTAAATGCGTTTATGTTCGCGCAAATCATTCATGATCCAGCCTCACCTACAGAAGCAGTGAGTATAATATCTTTTAATGAATCTTTGCAAATCGCCTTTCATAATAATGTGCTAATTAGCAAGTTTCACTATGAATGCACCTAAAAAAATATCCTCTGAGAGCGCTTTAGAAAAGAGGGGCGGGGTCAGCAGAGCTCGTTAAGATTTAAAGAACAGAGTGATTTTGACAGGGTCAAGTTAGCGTTTTTTACACTATCTTTGAGAAATTTTAAAACAAACTATATTACAAACTTTCCATTAAGACCCTAAAGAATCATATTAGCTAGTGGAAAACTGGGTTTGTATGACCCCTTTAAATAAAGTGGCATGTTCCTTTAGGTTTAAATGTCTCTTAATAACGGGTAGAATAAAGATTAAATGTCAGTTTTCATTCTCACGTCCCCAAGCACTATCTCCCCACTGTTCTCAGGAAGAAGAAAAAACCCTCTCTCACCTAGAAATTGTACCCCGAAGTAACACGCTTCCGTAAGTAGCGTCCACTGAATGATGACCTTTTCTGCTGTGTACAATCCATTCCACAGAATTAATGAGATACCTGTTGACAGGAGCAAAACACTCAGAGTCAATTTTGAAATCATCTTAAGTAAGGTGGAGACATTAAGAGGGGCCTTTCTATTAAACATAATGCAGAATCACATCAAAAAGACCCAAACACTTAGACACAGAATTAAAAAGCTTGCAATCTGGCCCAAGATCAGAGGATCAATGCTGCCGTGGGTTCTGATTATGTTCAGGGGAAAAAGCGCAGATAGTCCTTCTGATCTCCTCCCACACTGTGGATACAGATAACACAGAGAGTAGCAGTTTCTTCAACCCTGCCAAGTGCCATCTGCCAGCACTATTTTTCCAGTCTTGCCTGAGTAATTCCCACCATCGAACTGGCCATTGATCTGACAGAAGAACACTCACACCTTGCATCTCCACAGGGGTATGAATTGTTTGTGAGCCAAACCAGGTGTCAGACTGTATAAAGACCACTGGAGCTCAGTGAGGGGTCTAGACACAGAATGCAGCCCTTCTGAAATTTGCATACTAATATCATGTGTAAATGCAGCAAAACATCCAGGGTTCTGCACCAGATTCATACTCACGAGGACTCTGACAGATAATGTATGTAATCACATTAGCATAATATTCTATATCCCTCACTGGAATCTAAACAAATCGGGGAGGGAAAACTCCTTTGTGCCGAATTAGAGGTTGCGTTACGCGATTATGGAGAAAAGACAAATAGGCTGCTGTTCATAATGAAATAACGGCATAGGAAGAGAAGGGATTTTATTTCCACAAAACAGTCTCTTTCACACACCCATAAGCCACCTCTGCAATCTTTTATAATACAAGACCTCCTACGGCTAACTGTAAGCTCGAGCACTGGGTGAGCCTGGCATGTGCTGTTATTGTGAAGCATCCTGAGACCAGCAGGGGGTCATTACTAGTCCCAATACAGTAGCACTGCCCAGCACTCTGAAAGCCCTGCCCTATATGTGGCTAAATGGAATTGTACAGACTCATCCATTTTTAAAACCTGAGGTGTAAAATATTCATATCACTTGAAATCATACACTAATCTGGCAGTGAAAAGCACATCTAGTCATGAATATTTCCTGTGAGTGGGAGACAGACCTGCACAAATGTGTTTACATTATGCATTTGCTATGCATAAATTGAGATGGAGTGGAAAAAGGGGAAGTGTATAGACGTGCACATACAGTGTATGCGACATGGCCAACGGTATGTGGAGAAATGCGCATTTAAACATCTCTTTCCAAAACGATGGAAGTGGCCTGTTTTAAAAGTCCTCCACAGGGCCAATACACGCGCAGGCATTTTATTTGACTGATTATCTTTAATGCTTTTTTTTTTTTAAACAAATAGTCGATATGCAAAGGGTTCCTTCATTTTTTGTGGCACTGTAGTGTAAGTCAGAAAGGACCACTTTATTGTCATTATCATCCCTTATATTGTTAAAAGTCTCTTCCTCCAAACCTTATCCCAAAAAGCTGAACATACATAGAAGGGCTCCTCCGTAGAGTCTGATGGAGATCTTCGAGGTAGTGATCTCAAATATTATCTCGTAGAGCTGGCTGGGAAAAGCCAAGGCCTATAACAAAGAGAAGGTCATCACAAAATTAATGTAATGTAAAAGTAACTCTAGGGAGATGTGGCAAAAATTCTTGAAAATGACAGAAAAAAAGAAATTGAAAATGTTTGCTGCATTTATTTGATAAAAATACAATAAAATACTTGATTTTAACAATTATTGCAATTTTTATTTGAATGTATAGTATTTTAATTTTATAAATTGTATAAAACTGTTAGTAGTCATCACTCAAGTCTTCAGTGTCACATGATCCTTTAGAAATCATTCTGTTATGCTTATTATTATCAGTGTTTCAGATTATCCTGAAGATTCTTTAATGGATAGACATTAATTATTATTTTGGAATATAAACTGTTACACGTTTTGTGTGAACTGCTCACCATTAAAGACATGGATGTGAACAACACAGCAGAGATGAGGAGCCAGAGCCTGCAATGAGACAAGCAAAGACACAACACATCAAACCAGCTGGCCTCTAATAAGACACAAATTAGAGACAATTAAAACCCCCAAGGACTGGCAAAAAAAAAAAAAAAAAAAATGCGCAGAACACTGGAGCAATTAAATTAGTAGGGTGTCTGATGTCACATGCAAAGACAGAGACAAGCCAAGTCGATACTCTGACATGAAAAGAATGACCTTTCTAAAGTCTTACCGGAGACCAACGGGCTCACGTACAGCAAACTTCATCTCATTACCCAACATCTGACTGATCTGCAAAATGAGAAAAATGTCAATATTAGCATGTAAGACACATGTAAGCCACAGTAATGACTTTGAATAAACATTACAATCTTTCTATAAACAGACCAAGGTGGCATGAAAAAATATATAGGTCCATGAAAAATGTCAAGTTTGAGAAAAGCAGGCCTGACTCAAAAAAATAAGGATTATTAGATTTGTCGATAGCACAAGCCTGCCAGCACTGAATGGACCGTGCAGAAAGACAAGGTTTTATTTTGTAAAATTCTGCTTCGATTTAATAGGCCTACTTTGACAGCAGGCTGGGTGGTTCCACAATGATAGTTTTGTGTTGGCTTTGTATCCAGGCTGTGGGCCACAGGGGAGCACAGCTCCTTCACACAGAATCAGACACACACAGACAAGAATGTTGAGGGTTGTACAATATAATGCTTTCTTTGGGTAGCCCACCTCTCGTGATTCCATAAGTGAATACTGCATGAAAATGCTCTGTTTAAAAAAGAATACAAGTATGCAAATTTGCATCTAACGTAACCCTATGAAAGCTTTACAATAGGATTTAAATGAAGGTAACTCCATAAGGATTACAATGCTCAGCAAGCGTGTAGATATTAGATCTAAACAAATACAGTAAATTAAGTAATACTGAGAAATATTTGACATAAAAAATCTTGTTTTAATATATTTAAAAAAGGAAATG
Source organism: Enteromius anoplus (assembly GCA_032359395.1). Taxonomy (NCBI): domain Eukaryota; kingdom Metazoa; phylum Chordata; class Actinopteri; order Cypriniformes; family Cyprinidae; genus Enteromius; species Enteromius anoplus. Next base: position 8,329,118 of record JAUMHG010000043.1, on the reverse strand, counting down.
TATTCTTTTGATGACAAAGCTAAATTTGGCTGATTTAATACTTAAAATATGTAGTATGCAACACTTACAGTGCTCAAATATTTCTTATTTTTATCAATTTTGAAAACAGTTTAGCATAATATGATTATTAAGATAATTATTATTTTATTTTTTTACATTTATTTTAAATAGAAATCTGCTATAACATCCTAAATGTCTTTATTATCAATTATTTGCATGTTTTTTATTTGCATGTTTCTTTACTGACCTAAAACCTTTGATGGTGTGTGTATGTTGTGTGGTATGTGTTTTGTGTGTAAACAAAAAAAGGCGGTCGAGATAAGAAGGTGAATGAACCTTTCGCTAAACCTGACCTTAAAGGGATAGTTCACCCAGAAGTGAAAATTCCCTCATTAATTAAATCACACTCATGCCGTTCCAAAACCGCAGAACATAGATGCAAATTTAGAATTTTTTGATGAAATCTGAGAGCTTCCTGACCCTCTACAGATGGCAATAAAACTACCACGTTCAACACACAGAAAGGAAGCAAAGACATTGTTAAAATAGTCCATGTGACATCACTTGCCACCAGCCATGTATTCTTACAAACTTGCTCTTGTCTAGCATTCTTTATTGAAAAGAAAAAAAAACGTAAGTATACTGAAAGCCTTCTCATTTTATATTTAAATTCACCGCTGTTTTAGATCTTCTTGAATATTGCATAAATAGACATCATCTTTACTTTGATGCGCTATTTAAGAATATACTGTATCACAATTATGTTACTTTTCTCCTTTCCATTTCTAGATCAAAGTAACGTATGTGGCTTACAGAAAAAAAAGAAAAAAAACATCCCCCTAAAGGCCATTAAACATGCAGGCGTTTTCTTTCTTCTCCCACCCTAAAAGAGGGGGCTCTATCCATCTCCCTACTCCACCACACTCCACTAAAAGCCTCCGCAGCATGGGTAATTTAGTGTTGATGAAAACCCGATCCGTTTCTGATGGGAAGCTGTGGTGCTGAAATCCTGGCTAAAGGCCATTTTATAGAGTAAGCAAGAAAGTTATGGAAGAGGAAAGGAAGATAATTTTGTAAAGTGATTGCTGTGGCCTTCAAAGCACTTTCTTTAATCCTAATACATTTTCTTTGTTGTGGTAGGCAAAGAGAGTTTCTATGCACCTTACAGTACAAAGTGTGTTAGTATGGGGGCGTGTGTCACAGCAACTGTTTTAGTCTCTTAGGAGCACAGAAATAGTAATGGCTTACAGTAAAACTGATGTCAAAGACAAGCTGACATCACCCTTTTCAATTTTGTAAATATTTAGTTCTAAAGGTTTAGCTTATTGTGATTTCTAGACTAATTCAACATTAATTTAAATGTTTTTGCCAAAGCAATTTGTTGAGATTGATGATCAAATTCTGCTGTATTTACCCAGTAAACAGCTGTAGCTAATACAGTGCACTATTGATTATTCTCAGGAGAAAAGTGTTAGCAGAGATAAAGTGTTCAGAAAGCATGCTGCACTGAGAAGCACGTGCATGTCATATGCTTTGGAGACCATCACTCAATCGACACCTCACTCTGGTTGTTCCTGGGGGGGGGTAGCACATCTCGGCTGCTGGGAACAGGGAGTACACGGTTTTCTCATAAGACTTGTAAGGGCGGAAGCTACACAGTATGTTCGTCTGACCGCAGTATCACAGCAACTGTGCTGATAGCTTGTTTTAGTGATGGGGAAATTAAACAGAGTGCTTCAAATACATTATGGCTCACATTATCATGTTAATTGGCGGACAGAAAAATCAATATTGTAAAAGCGCAAGTCTTCAAGTAATGGATCAAATAATTTTCTACCACAAAGCAATTGCACAGAACAATTTGGTACCCAAAAAGCATGATCTACTTTAAATGGTCAAACTGTTCAATTATTAAAGGAATAGCTGTCCCAAAAATTAACATCTGTTGAAAATGTACTCACCCCGAGGCCATTCAAGATGAGTTTGTTCACTAATCTGAACGGATCTGGAGAAATTCAGCATTGCTACATCACTAGCTGGCTAATCTGCAGTGGATGTGTGCCGTCAAAATGAAAGTTCAAACAGCGGATAAAAACATCACAATAGTCCACAAGTAATCCCTCATGACTTCAGTCCATCAATTAACATCTTATGAAGTGAAAACCTGCATGCTTGTATTTAACAAATTCGTCTGTAAGATGTTTTTAATTACAAATGAGTTAAGTGGCTTACATGTGGGTGTTTTTATCAGCTGTTTGAACTACCATTCTGTTGATTTCCATTCACTGCAGAGGATCCACTGGTGAGCCAGTGCTGAATTTCTTCAAAGTCTCTTCAGATAAAGAAATTATTCCTTTATTATGAACTATTCCTATTATAGAATGCATTAAAAGCCCATGAAGAGTTGCATTTATGCATACACCTCCAGCCATTCTGGTCCAGTCTCTGTTGAAACAGAAGGTGATGGCCGACTGCCAGTTAATGGATGTTGTCTTTGATCCTACCCAGAGTTTGATGCACAATGCAGGGGTGGAGAGGGGCAACCGTGTCTGAGTGGTGCCCATGTTTCATGTGGTCTACCTCAAAGCCCCATGAGTTTTAATAGCACTGAGCGTGAGCCGGGCAGTCGTGCCAATAAGCTCTCATTGTGGGTTATTCATGGTGGTGTGACATGACTGCACGCTGCATCAGGATAAGTGTGAGGGGCCAATTAGTGTCCTACAGCCGAGTTGCGTGCCACACTGTGCCACAACTCATCTAGTCATCCCATAGCAGGTGTGTCCCTAATGGACAATAAATTTGTGGTTCATGTGCACCATCGATTAAGGAAATTACCTCTGTATGCAATACATTCTATCATCTATCATCTAAGTTTAATTCATTTATATGCATATAATTTGTTTTTTATATATAAATATATTCAATTATATAAATATTTATTTTTTCTTAAACATATACTGTATATGTTTATTTATATATACACATAATAAATATACACAGAAAATACTCAAAAATTATTTAAAATATAGTTATATAAAATACATTACAAACAATTCTTTTTCAGTTTCTTGTACTATACTATTATACTGGATATGAACAAAAATACTGTCTTTCTGAACAGCTGCTATCGAGGTCAAATGTGAAGACTGATGCAGGCAAGTTGGAAGTTACCTTGGACCTGTGCACCTCTCCGTCATCATCCTCTCCGCCGACACCCAGGACCTTGCGAGACTTGAGGCGACTCACAAGATCAGTCTGACTGTGCTTCTTCATGAGAGGTGGAGGTGTGGAAGCCATGGCAGCGGAGGAAAGCAGGTCCTTCAATGAGCTGTCAGAGGGACTGAGGAAACGACAATACATCAGCAGGAGCGCTTTCTCAGAACTGTCTGTTCCTAGTATTCCAGTATCAGAGGAAAAAATATATACACAACAAGTAATATGCAGGGTTTGTTAAATATACCAACAGCATGTCATTTTGTTTCACATCTATGACTAAGAATAATCATAGCTATCAGTAAGGATTTTCTACAGGCAAAACAAAACAAGGCAGCAAAAGAAAAATATATAAACATTGCTGTGTGAGTGTGACCTATTGAAACATGCCCACATCCTCTCACACAGACGCACACACAAAGATCCAAAGGAAACTGTGTTAGCTGATATATAATAAAAAAAAATTATTTAAAGACTCCAAAAACAAGGTTTATGACCTGACAACAGGGAATGAGTGGATCTCCACAGATTTCCTTACAATGCCCTTCATTCACAAAATTCTACATATTACTCATGTCTCCTGCATGTTTGTAAAACCTTATAATGAGGTTGGAAAAATGTTTTTTAAAACACTTTAAGTCATTGCACTGATATACAGCAATGAAGGTGTCCTGAGTTTGAATTCCAGCTTGTGGGCCTTTCCCCGATCTCACCCCCTCTCTTTTCCACATTGATTCCGGTCATTCACTAAACTGTCCCATTTAAATAAAATACTAAAGCGGCAAAAAATAAATTAATAAATAATAATACTTAAAAAAGGTAAAAATAAGTAACTTCAAATAAGTTGAATATATATTTCAGAGGCCACTATTTCAGTTTGCAAAGTCATATGACTCTTTAGAATTCACTTTAATATGCTGATATGATGCGCAGACACATCATGGTTTTAATCAATGTTAAAAACTGTTTACAAAAAAAAAAAAATCTTTTTTGTGGCAATCCTGATAAGGATTATATGATGAATACGATGAACCCCTGGCAAAGTGTGGTTTTGGATGATATCAATATTAATCCTTTTTATTTGTGGTGCAAATACATTAAATTGACTTGACATTATCATTGAAGTTTCATTTTGATTACATAACAATGGCAATATACAGTAGTCAACATTCGAAGTGGATCAAAACCTTTCATCAAAGTTGTCCTAAGACAAAAATAGGTGTTGTTTTTGATTTTAGGACAACTTTGATGAAAGGTTTTGATCCACTTCAAATGTTGACTACTGGATACCCGACCTAAACCCAACTGAGCTACTATGGGAGGAATGTAAGAAGTGTCCAGCCAGTGTGAATCATCTTTGGGCAATCCTTTAGGAGTAATATATCAAGTCAATGTTTGAATACACTGACAGCTCAGATGCCCAGATATTGCAGAGCTGTAATAGTTGTTAATGGTGGATATTTAGATTCATCGAAAATGAAGGCATTTTCTATGTTTAAACTGTTTATGCAATAAAACATGTTTTTGTAGTTTGTGTTGTGTTCTGTCCCTTAGCCATGCAAAATTATCACAAATTAAAAAGGAATACGAATATTGTCGAAAACCCCACTTTTCTAGGGTGTTTCCAAACTTTTTGAGGGCAGTGTAAATGTCTAAACTATCGATTTCACGGACCTTGAATAAAAGTATTAACTCTATTAAACACATTTCACCATGTTTAAATAAACTCCAAAACCAGCAACGACAACAAAAATATATTATTATAACTCTACATTTTTGTTGTTTTTAATGTAGGTGTCATGCATGAATCTTTACAGTCAACAAGGTTTGAACAACGTGAAAGAATTTCATTTTTAGGTGGGAATAACTTATACATTATGTCTCATCAGTAGAAAATGTTATCCTGTATATATACAAAACACACTTTCAAAGAGGTTCAAAGACTGCAGATTTCTGCAGCACAGAGGGGAAGAGGATATGTTTCTCTGATATCTTGTGCAGACTGCTTATTGAACAACCCAAAGCCTGGCTAATCTAATTGATTAGGTTTGGTGTTAATGAATAGAGCTTGATTCATGACAGCAGCTGCCCCATGTTGATCTCAACTCTTCAGCCCTCATTCTAATAAGGACAGAAAGCACAGACTGAGGCTGCACAACTTACTGTGAGACGCTAGATGCTGCTTACTGATAAAAGATTAACTGATGTTGCAGATGGAGAACTGCAGGGTTAAAACTCTTGTTCTATTCCATTACTCAACCCATTCCCATTAGACAACTGAGAAAGGCACCAAATAAAAAAAGAAAGAGGACAAACTGCAGCCACTTGCCAAAATGGAGCACAATTTTACTTTACTGCGGCATTTAACCAACAGCTGCCAGTACTAAACAGCTTTTTGTTTTAACAAAGAAGCAAAATTCTCAAGTCTAAATAGAGTATTAATGCGCTTCTAAATGCTATTAACATGGTCTCTAAAGAGATTTAATCAAACTTTTGGCTTTAACCCTAGTGGATTCATACTTCAACTTTAACAGCTCTAGTAAAAGTGAAAGTCTGTTACAGCTTTTCACAACAAGTCTGCGTTATTCCAGGACAGTATACTAATACAAAATAATACAAAAAAGTGACAAAACGTCATTAAACAACTCTCATAAAAATATTAATTCAGTTAGATACACTTAAACAGATCAATTATTTATGCACCAGTTTATGGGAAGAATGCAAATGTGACTGTATCATAAGCATTTGTAAGTGTACCCCTGTAGCAAAGCTGTGCTGATCAGATAACAGCAACAATAAAATTTAACCCACCCTAAAGCAACAATCAAGTAAATCTTTAATCAGCATTTTACCTAAGATTTTTTACAATGCAGAAATCACCAAAAGTTTGTCACACATCAATACTGAAATAGACTTAATATCTTAATATACTATATATATATATATATATATATGTGTGTGTGTGTGTGTGTGTGTGTATATAAACATGATCATATGCAGTGCACTTAACATACATTCTTTCATCAGTATATATTGCAGTCAAAGCTGTTAATGAAAACTGGTCTCACCACCTGTTCATCTCACAGCAGTTATTGTGACATTTGGACCTTTCAACCTGGGAAAGCAGAAAATATATAAAACCCCTCAGGCTATACAATACAACACCATTATAAATGCAAACCATAAACTGTCTGCTCCATCCCTTCTATTCACAGTCTGCCATCCATGACAGCTCATCCAATTGTTCTTCAATCTCATATCATTATCTTCACAGCAAACGTTAAGTTGCATCAGTTGCCTAGTAACAAAAATGGTATGAACTTTGTGCCTTTTAAATGATCATAAATATATTCAGGGATCATGCCTCTCTAACCATTAATCAGCTATTTGAGGTCGGCTGTTATTAATGATGTGCCCTCTATTCAAACGGTGAGCATCTCATGTCCTCTATGCCATTGTATTTACGTTCAAAGACGCGCGCATGAGACCAAACCTTTTAATTCCACATTAGTGACGAGCTAACAATGTGTCGCCTAAGTATGCCAGTGTTTGCCAACACATTTAAACTGATGGTTAAAAAATTATTTTACATCAGGTTGTCAATTCTTCAATTTATTTTGAAGGGTAATTTTGATTATTCTTGGCCGCATAAATCATTTGGGAAAAAGAGTAGATTTAAAAGATAATTCCTTATAAGAGATCTGAACGAGGGAGCAGTAAACACTCAAATTTACCCACAACAAAATATTTAATTATCTATTTTGCTGACAGCACTAGAATAACCCAAATGATGATGAATCAGCCTGAAGGATGAAGCTGGCTGACCTGCTAATTTAGTACAGGAACAACAACACCCCCCCTAAAAAGGAAGGAAAATCTAGATTAAATTGAAATAATATGAACGTTTTTACTGTTTTTTTAACAAATACATGCAGCATTGCTAAGAGTTTTATAACAGTAGTCAAAAAAATCCTATAAAGTATTTGTAAGTACAGAACCAACCCACTTATAAAAATTTAGTAACGTGTGTGAGAGAAGTCCATAAAGTGAATGTGAAAGGTTTTGATGGTGAGGATAGTGCTACAGAAATCTTAAAAAAAAAAAAAAAGGGATAAATTACTCTTCAATTACACATAACATAGGTGGATACACACATTTGTAATTTCACTAAGGCAGTTGCATCCACTTTCAAAAGAGTTGGCAGAGGCGTTTACATAATTGTCATGGCAATGGTTCCTGATTAAGTCTGATTATGTCAGGGTTTGATGGAAAAACTACACCAGACTGTTTAAACATACCATGACCCGACAACCAGCGATCGAATGTTCAGTGCAAAACGCCAAAGAAACAACAACCCATCAAACTACACCTGATGGAGGTTTATTTGCAAGTAAATGCTGATACTGCAGGGCATCACTAAATAATTCTCCACCTCAGCCCCTACCCTCTACCTTCCCCATGACCATTAGAATCTCCGGTATCTTAACTTACAACCATTATCAAGAAGGATTCTCCCGCTTCCATTACTAGCCTCTCTGGCATACTTAAGATCCCATCTGCACTATAACCTGCCTACACACATACATTACTTCTGCACAGCACAACAACACTGTACTCTGCACTGTGTAGCTTAATGTACATTCATGTCCATTAGATTTTGTTTTACTATTTAAATTACATCTAAATTCTGGGGTTCTCACAGTCCTTTAAGTCCCTGCTCCCTTAAGGGTAAATATTCAATAAATTAAATAAAATGTATATAAATGTAAAAAGACAATGAAGAAGGGTAGTTCACCCAAAAACGGTAATTAGCGACAATTTTCATTTTCTTAAAAGGAAGTGATTGCCCAAAAAAAGTCACCATGTCACAATTTGTTGAAAGAACTGTGTACAGGCAGCTCTACAGATAGCTACAGACCGATCTCTCTCCTTCCATTCATAGTGAAAACACTTGACGAGTCGTCTCTAACCAAGTATCGCTATTTCTCGCACAGAACAGCTTGTTGGATGCTAACCAATCAGGAATCAGGAGTGGCCACTCAACTGAAACTGCATTATTGTCAGTGCCTTGCGGGTCGCAAAAGCCAAATCCAAATCATCAGTTCTCGTTCTGCTAGATCTTTCTGCTGCGTTTAACACGGTAAATCATCAGATCCTCCTGTCCACACTGTCTTTACTTGGTATCACAGGGATTCCACTTCGCTGGTTTGAATCCTATCACACAGATAGATCTTTCAGAGTGGCTTGAGGAGGGGAGGTTTCTAAATCACATTGTCTGGTCACTGTGGTTCCTCAGGGATCAGTACTTGGACCCCTCCTCTTCTCCATATACACCCCTTCTCTGGGGCACATCATACAGGCACACGGCTTCTCTTACCACTGCTATGCTGATGACACACAGCTCTATCTTTCATTTCAACCAGACGATCCAACGGTAGCTGCACGGATCTCCGGCTGCTTGGCAGACATCTCGGAGTGGATGAAAGATCATCATCTACAGCTCAACCTGGCAAAGACTGAGCTCCTCATTTTCCCTGCAACTTCAACTCTACAGCATGATTTCACCATCCATTTAGATTCATTAACTATTACCCCATCAAGTTCAGCCAGAAATCTTGGTGTTATCTTTGATGACCGCCTCTCCTTCAAAGACCATATTACTAAAACTGCCCGATCTTTCAAGTTTGCCCTACACAACATTAGAAAGATCAGGCCATTTCTTACAGAGCAGGCAAAACAATTTCTCACCCAGGCCAAGGTCATCTCTAGGCTGGACTACTGCAATGCTCTTATAGCCGGTCTTCCCTCATGCACAATCAAACCTCTACAATTGATTCAGCACGCAGCAGCACGACTGGTCTTCAACGAGCCCAAAAGGGCCCATGTCATACCTCTCTTCATCTCCCTGCACTGGCTTGCATATAGAACAACCACAGGCTCAGCTCCCGCTTACCTCAACTCACTGCTACCAATCTACACTCCCTCAACAACTCTCTTGAATCCGCTAGTGAGAGACGCCTCATTGTACCATCTCAAAGAGGCACAAAATCTCTCTCCAGAACATTCTCTTACACCGTTCCTGGCTGGTGGAATGATCTTCCCATTGCTATCCGAAATGCCAACTCCCTTACAACCTTCAAACGACTTCTGAAAACCCATCTCTTTCAACACTATTTGATGTCATAAAAAAAAATTATAATAATAATAATTTAACCCTACTCTTTTATTTTCCCTTCTAGCCTGCACTTATTTGAATATTGCCTGTCGTATGGTATTATGAGCACTTCCTAAGTTGTTTTTACCTCTGTATGACTAATTGCTTGTTGTTTTCCCCACCTGTAAGTCGCTTTGGTTAAAAGCGTCTGATAAATGAATAAATGTAAATGTAAGATGTAATTGACTTATATATAAGTCATCATACACTTGATGACTGTAAATGGTCACACATAAACTAAATGACTTTTAGGCTGGTCAAAACACAAAAAAGTCCCACAGAAACATGCAATCTTTCAAATTAGAATTTTGGGAAAGAAGACAAATGACATTATTATGCGCTCAGAATATCAAAAATGTTTGATATCCTCTTGTCTGGATGGATTTATAGTCAGAAAAAATCTGTACCAAAACCAGCAGACTGACTGTCCAGACTGCAAATTATGGGGAAAAAATCTGCACAAAAGTAGTAGTAAATGACATCCTTTTTTTTTTTAAAAGATACATTTTTGGGACAGGACTCTCATGAGATTTATGGGTTTAACAAACCTAAATGTGTTCAGAGACATAATAGCAAAAGTACATAACCTAAACTGGCACTGGCATTAACTAATTTCTCAATACTTCAATTTATTTAAAATAGATTTAACATGCATGCACTCGGGAGATGACAAAACATAGCCTTTTGGCCTGTTGCTCAGTAACCTTTTTGTGACAGAGCCCTCTTGACTCAAAACAAACAGTTTGGCTGTAATCTAGTCATTAACTGCTTCCTGCTGCTTAAGAAAACATTGCATCTATGCGAGGTAGAAGAGGTTTGCAAAAACAGCAGGCTTTGAATGTGGAGAACCCTTCACTACACAGAGATTTCAAAGTACATAACAGCAGCAGAGATGAACTTCCCGATCTAATGTCTACACATCAGTCAAGCTTTCGCCATGACAACACACACTCATTTTCATCAGATAAGAAAGGTCAGTGAAGGTCTGGGTGGGATTTACAGTCATGCATATTACATGAATTGGGTTCTGACAGATTAAACATTTCACCTCAAGCACAAATTTGGAGTGCAAAGGTTCCGTAAAACAAAGCATCCGTTGGTCATGGAAACAAAACAATGAGATGGAGATGATGCTGTGTTGAATAAATAATCTATGCGCTAGCCAGTGCTTCACTGTGCTATATAAAGTCGGTTCCATTTCAGTTGTCAGGGAAAGGCATTATTCCCCATTATTACAATGCAATGCCTTCTGCAAGCAGAACCAACACCTTTGGAGAGAATCTGAGAGCCCCTCTAAGTCTGATGCCTGTCATATTGATCTGAAAAGCTCCACATGACGCTTTCCGCTGGATCTTCAGAACTGCCTCTGAAAGCGGCTGCATGATGTCTACAAGAAATTCCTCCAGTATGAAGTTTATTGTTGTTAGCAGACACTGAAATTGCCTGTTTAAAGCTGACAGCATTTTCATTATTCTGAATAACTGGAGCACAAACAGTTCTCGCAATTAGTGCTCAAAATTAAGTTGGCACTGTCATTTTTTTATTTATCTCCTAATGTGTATTAAAACATCCAGCGCTACCTTTCTGTAATTTCAGACACAAAAATACCACATCATAATATCTATGAATTGTGCTTTCTGGCAGCTGGCATGTGAAGGAAACTCTGCCTGCTGTGTGTGAGTCCAGGAGCTGCTCTCATTCACCTCAGTGGAAATAATGTGAACAAGCAGCACAGTTCCGGTGAAGTGAAACAGAGCTGGCATAATGCTCATATCCCGACCTATGAGGCGATTCTTTAGCAGGAATAGACAGCCTCTAAACAATAAACACTTCAATTTTTCCACCACAGGAATAAAACAAAGGGCGATAGGATTCATCCAGTTGTCATAAGGTCTTATTTCATACTACTACTGGAAAAAATAATGTGTTAAAGGTTCTACATTGCACAAGCTAGTTCAAACAAGTAAAAATGCAGCATTTGTTTAATATTTTAATGTAGAAAACTAACAAATAAATAAACATTTCTCTAAAAGAACTGTATGCTACATTTTATTAGTCGAGTATTGATCAAGGTTACTATTGACTAAAAGCATAAAAATGTTTTTCATTAAACTGAAATCTAATAGTACAATTACAAAATAATAGAACGATATAAAATATAAGGTTATTGAAATATTAAAATAAAATTTAAAAAACACTAAATCTATATACACATTAAATATGTCAAAATACAACAGAATTACTAAAACTTAAAATGAATAAAAAAGATATAAAATGGTCTAATTCAAAATATTAACAAAAACCGTAAAAGCCTATCAATGACACTAACAATGTGATATTTGTACAGATTTGAGTAAACTTCAATTGCAAAAGATGAAGTAAACATCTGTGTCTGCACTCTAAGTGAGCAGCAGAAAGCAGCATGACCAAATTAGATCTCATCAACAAAGTTGACAAGAAAGCAGAAGATATTACTGTGGGCCAGGCTAACAACATTCATGAAATGACACAAGATATTTTAGGAATGCAACAGCTAGCTATGATAACAGATTAATGACACACGCTATTATAATATAAGAACATTTAATAACATCTCATGATATTTGTAAAAACGCTGAACTTACCAAAAACTGAATTTTCTGTTGTCACAGCAATTATTTGATTCACTCGCAGTGAATTTATCTCCCACACTCTTGCTCCCCGATGTCTCAGAGCAATAATAAACTAAGCCGTTTGCTTACACTAGCTGGATAACTTCATCCATCTCTGAACATGAGCACCAAGTTAACAAAAGACACTGTTCAACCGTTAAATTACAAGCCTGCCTCTCAATCAAACTTTGGCAGCATCAAATCAGTATCAAATTATAGCCTATTATTCAGTGGTGACTAGAAAGCAAATCATTCTGCTGCCTTCAACTTGTCTGGGTTAAAATCTTCAGTAACAAAAATAGGTAAAGACCCATTACTTTTTTATTTTCCCATACAAAAGATTTTGCACTCAGCCATTAAGCAAAAAAATGTAATGAATGTATTGTATAATCTCAAAGTAATTCTGGGTAAACAATTCAGCCGGATTCCTTTAATTGTTATAAAGTTCAGTCACATGGTAGAATAACATCTGCAGTTATTCCTTATTGACTGACACTCTTTTGGGGTTAAGACATAACATTTTAATGCACATGCAGCTGTACAAAAATGCTGAGCACCAAATCTGCACAGTCTATGGTTATAAAAATAAATTAGTACAACTAAATATTTAATTGCTCTTGCCAAAGAGGTTCCTGACAAAGACTCCCAAAGCTAATTAGGTTGGAGGATGAAAAGCCCTTTTTGCTGCTGTGCAGTCATCTGTGTCGGACAGTTAAAGGGTTGAGGATGTTCTTTCCATGGCCACATGTGGGGAAAAATCTATTTGGTTTAAATTTAAAGGCTGCCGCCTTTCTGCACTTTGACCATTTGCATCTCATTTCACACGGTTAAGTGTAATGAAGCCTTCCATGCCATAGGAATCTTCATACAATGGAGAATGTGGAGGGTCAATCGGCTATTTATAATTAGATGAATACTTTATATATCCAAACTGTTATTTAGTTAATCAAAAAAAGGCCCTTCCTAATATGTGACAGACGATCAGCCGATTTTGTGACAAATACTTCACTGTGCTCTTTGAATGAAAACAAGGCGTCTGCCACATCAAAGTCAAAAAGATCTGCAAAACAGGAAGCTAACCTCCGAAACCTCTAAAATTCTTATGTCAAGAATGTAAAATCCTTTAATAAACAGCCTAAAAATTGGCCAAATATATTAAACCATTAAAAACTAAGCATCATATAAAACCATCATTTATCATTCACCTTAATCGACCTGCCATCTGGGCCTCTGCTACTTTACAATGTTTGCCATAGCTAAATTTAAATAGATGATGTGACACATATGCTTCAATCTTTTTCCGTACACAAGTTGCTTTTTATTTAGACAAGCTTGGATGCTTTTCTCCTTTTTATTTATACTTATTTTCTTGCCAAATTATCTTGTAAAAAAGGTCATGTAGTGTCATGTGATGATGACGTCAGGTGTAAGGCATGAACAAAATGGTGGTAAATTTATAGACTGAGACAGATGAGGGCTTTTATGTGGAAATATGGGAGTGTTAGTCTGATAGATGCAGCTAAATGCCATGGGTAGATTGGGTGGGGTGCTTGTAAATATGATAAGACCAAAATAATTGGCTGAATCTAGCAGTAACAGAAAGACAAAGAGACACTTGTTGTTTGCAACTTTGGATGCATATTGTTTAATATACCCCCCACATATGTGTGTGTGTGTGTGTGTGTATATATATATATATATATATATATATATATATATACAGTAAGGTCAATAAGTATTTGATCACCCTGTGATTTTGCAAGTTCTCTTACTTAGAAATCATGGAGGGGTCTACAATTTTC
>JAUMHG010000043.1:8296255-8308322 GCA_032359395.1 Enteromius anoplus | reverse complement strand
AGCTACATACCTTCTATGTACATATCAGAGAACAATTTAAAATATTCTCTCAAATCATTCTATGGCACCTTTAAACACATATTCAAACCAAAGAAGTAATTTCTTAGCTTTTCTCACTGCACCCAATGTGCCTCACAAAAGCCATTATCAGTGTCCCCTTCCTGGGATTTGAATGAAAAGATCTTATTTAACTCGAAATGTGGTCCATAGCAACATTTAAACCATTACAGCAACACTAATGCAAATAGACAATAAATGGCAAATGTAGAAATAATAATAATAACTAATTAATTAAAAAGACAATTTCCTTCAAATCTATATAATCTATGTAAGTGTAAAAAAGAATACTGTGCAAAAACTGTCTTATGACTTATTATGATAAATGTACAGGAAGGACAAAGTCTTGCTCAGAAAGAGAGCGAGAGAAAATGGTTCACTTCATGTTACAGTCCAGAGGGAAAGTGTACCCCCAGCTGAGATATAAAATTACCTCCTTCCAGTGTGTTGGGACTTAGAGCTTGCAACAAAGAATGGAATCTAATTTCCAACTCTTGAAAAAAAAAAAAAAAATACCCCTGTTGAGATGCATATAAACATATTAAAACATTGACAATGAGTATTGTTTGTCTCAGATGTCACTATCGGCAAGACAAAAGACATTACAAGGATTTTGCTCACTCATTTTCTTTCTAAAAGAAATTCTGTAAGAAAAACAATGATTTTGAATAGGATCATGATCTAAATGTTCACTAACAAAATAGCTCCACCATGTGGACAGTGTTGATAAATATTCTTATTCGTAAAAGCCTGCCTTGGGTGTGGATTTTTTCATGTAATCTCAGCCATAACTGTATGATGAACTCGTATTGAACTGACAGTACAGCCATTTATATTATTTAAAAAAGGAGGGAGAAAAGAATTGTTTTACAATAAAGTCTCCAATAATTAAGTAATAAAACAATTTGACATCTATAGCTAATTAGCATTATGAAATCATTAATGTACTGCTACAAAATTTACAAACCTTAAACTGAATTTAACTGAAAAGATTCAGAATTTATTGCAAATATTCAAAACTTTTCAATAAGACCATGGCATGTGTTGGACAATTGTTAATAGTATAAATGAACATTTAAAATTTCTATGTAAAATGTTGGATTTCTGTGGTACACTGTTAAAAATAAAGGTGCTTTGCAATGCCATAGAACAACCCTTTATTGTCTAAATGGTTCCATAAAGAACTTTTAACATCTGAAGAACCTTTCTGTTTCACAAAAGGGGATATTTGTGGTCAAAGAAGGTTCTTTAGCTTATAAAAAGGTAAGAAACTTGGTTATTTTAAGAACTGTTCACTGAATGGTTCTTTGGGGATCCAAAAATGGGTTTACAATGACATTGCTGTGAAGAACATTTTGAAGCTATGTTTTTACAAGGGTACGCTAAAGCTCTCAACTTCTTATTTGCCTAATAGTGAAATGTGTTATTTCCGCCCCACTGAACAGACTAGAAAATAATGAATGTTTTTCACACATATTTCACACATAACCAAACCATTTCAATCCTACTGTCTGCAAATATTTAGCACCATATGTTGTTTGAATGAAGAATAATGTTATCATTAAAACTGTTAATATTGTTCTTGTGTGATTTAGCTTATTTTTCATGATTTGGTGTAAAATTACATTTTGGTGTCATGCACAATTTATTATGATTTGTTAACAGTTTAAGCATTCCATTGATTTTGACTCTGCATTACACTTATCTTCTCTCTCGAACCTAACCCCAATATTTATACCATGTTTTTGTAATATTTTGATTTCATTAAAACTGACCTTGGGTCATAATAACAGGCCAGTGCAATTATATGATGTTGTGATATTTCCACTGAGTACTGGCCAAGTACCACACGCTAAAAAACACTGAAAAAAACAAAAGAAGAATTAGAGTTTTATTACCATCAAGTGATTATGAACATTCTAGGTGAGTGCTTTCCTTTGCAGGGTGCTCTATATCCCAGTGATGGAAATGTCACAGGACAATTAGAACGTGTTGCCTAGTATTTAAAGGCTAAGAACTTTGAAGTTAATTTTGTTGGTTGGTTGAAAATAACCTGTTAGAATGGGATTGTTTTTCAAGACCAAAGAAAGTGTTGCTAGTGGAGCATGCACACAAACCCCCCCAACCCTGTGTGCTGCTCAAATACTCCCCCGTGAGACGCCTGGTGGTGGTGCTGATCAGATAGGGAGACAAGGGAAAAACAACAAAAAGTTTTGGAGATGTCGCCGAAAAGCTGAAAAATACAGTCTGGCTAAGGCTGAGGAAGTGTGCCAAATCGAATCGGGATTGTATCGGAGACATAATGATGGTAAAATCACATACATATGATGATGAAGTTTGATTAAAGGAAGATTCTTTAATTAGGGAAGCTTTTGTTGTTGTGTGCAATTAGTCTTTTTTTAACAAGAAACAAACAAAAACACCGGTCTACATACTTAAAAAAGTATTTTGATAATAAGATATCACCTATTCCTAGGATAGTATTGTGTAGTTATTCCATCTGTAGGTCAGACTTTTCTACAACAGGGATGTGTTGTTGTAAAGATCCATGACCATCAAGAACTTCCCGTCTCTAAAGTCCTCCCTGCTATAAAGGAACTGCTGGAGCAGGACATGCCCCAACAATTGGATGTCAACGTTCCAGCTAGTTTGACTGAAGAGGACAAAGTGGAAGAGCTGAACAAGGGTAAATTTACCGGCATAACCCAATTCTAATTTTCCCAGTGAATTGAAATATTCTCATTCTCAAGGTCTCGTTACCAAACCTGTCAGTAAAAATCCTAATTCAGACACGAATATATGTACAATGTTTGGGGATGTTTAATTCTTTTCAGAAGTACCCTTCAACGTAAAACTTCTGTAATTTCAGTATGCAATATTTGATTCATATTATTCGCATTACCCTCTTTAGATCAGACATCCCTACAGCACATTGTAGAGATCCATCCAGTCTCTGAAGTCCTCATCAGTGCTGAAGAACAACTGGAGCAAGACATCTACCAACCTCAGGATGTCAACACTCTAGTTAGTTCCACTAATGACAACAAATCAGAATGAGCCAGACAAGTTTACTGCTATAATCCAGAACACAATACACGCAGATTCTCACATTCCCAGTTTTTCAAAACCACACTGTAATTTGAGAATGCAATATTTCATTCAGGTTATTTATCAGTTTTGATTCATATTATTCCCCTCTTTAGATCAGATGTCTCTGCAGGAAATTACAGAGATTCATGATCTTGGCGTAGCATCCTTGAAATTCTGGCTTCCGAGGATCCTTCCTTGACATTGAAAAACTCCTACTGTCACCGTCACTCAAACTCAAAATATTGATTTGCTCAGGCTCTCCTTACCAAGCGTTCTATCCCCTGTTTTGACCTCTGTCCGTTCCGCCACTCTGTGATTGTTTGCTTCCTGTCTCGACCCTTTGCCTTGTATATCTGACCACTTGCCTTGTCTCCTCTTTACCTGTTTGCCTGTCGATTTGACAAATAAAGAGTTTTGCATATGGGTCCAAAAGCTTCAGGCACAGTCGTTACACTGTGCACCTGATAATTGTCAATTTTTTTGTTTGATTGAACAAGTGGCTGTGAAAATTGCTGAAAAGTCTCCAGATACGCCCTATATCAGAGTTGTGAGTACCCTGTGCTCTCTATATTATTGCTTCTCAGTCACTGTTTTTAGTTTCTAAAATCTTATATCATGTTAATCTGAGAAACCACATTCATCTAAGCATCATATGTTCTTTCTTCTAGCCTGGCCATTCCCAGTCGCCTGCCTATGGAGATTGGCCTGATACTCTTGGCCAATAATGGCCCCAGCACACCATACATAATCAAACTCCTGGACTGGCAGGACAACCCGGACTACTATGTCATGTTATTGGGGCGACCCATGCCCAGCATGACCCTGTTTAGTTTCGTGAAACTCCGAGAAAGGCTCGAAGGAATAGCACAACATTTTATGTGGCAAGTAATTCGTGCAACTGAAATTTGCTGCGAGCGTGGGGTCTTCCATAGAGACATGAAACTGGAAAACCTCCTGGTGAACCCAGATATTTTGGAGGTCAAGTTAATCGACTTTGGATGTGGCATACTCATGAAGGATACTGCCTGCCTGACCTTCATTGGTAAGTTTATGATTTGCTAGCAGGTCATTTAGCTCATTGAAACACATTCGGCTGTATATGCTGTAGAAATTAATTAAATAACAAAACCTCTTCCTTCCAGGTGACGTCAGCAGGTACTAAAGCCAGCGACAGTTTGGTCTTTAGGGATCCTGCTGTTCGTTATTATAAATGGGTATTATTCAGACGATAAAGACCTGAAAATGATCAGCAAGAACGAGTGATCCTCATCAAAGAACAAAGAATTTGATTAACAAATATGAAAGTATACAACTTCAACAATCTTAATATACAAAAGTGTAACATACAAGTTGATACTCATCTCATCTTTTTAAACCGAATGTTGCCAGATGATTTGCAATTGTCTGCAGCCGGGTCCCCAGCAGGGTGACTTGTTCTGGAGGAGATGGAGCTCTCTGACTGCTTTATGGTGCTAAGATTAAAATGTAAGATTTGCTCTTTTTTTCCTCTTCTATATAATCAGTCAAATTGGCTCCAAATGTCATGTATTAGGACAAATAACACACATTTATGGTTTTTTTTTCAGGCGGTGGAGCAACAAAAAACAACTCCCTGTCACAGCTACTCTGTTGTTTTTTGTCTTACGTCAGATTTGAGTTGTTGTTTAGAAGGAATAGGGTTAAGATTAGAGATTTTAAGTATAATAATAGAATAAGTATATAATAAATATAATATTAGATTAAGTTAGAGTTAGAATTACGTTTACTTAGATATTAAGTATTAAGATGATTGTAGGTGTATTAAGATATTTAGAAGGAATATTACAAGAGATTATAAGTATAATAATAGAATAAGTATGTATAAGTATAATATAAGATTAAGATTAGAAATAATTAATTTAGGTATTAAATATTAAGATATTGCTTAGATATAAGCTTTGCAAAAAAAAAAAAAAAACATTATAAATCAGCATTTAATTCAGTACCAATCATCCATGACATAAACATTCAGCGTAGAGCGTACAGAGATATTCAGAAGTCAAAATGATATATGTGATTATGTTCACTTCACACAAAAACACATCCCATGTTAGCTTGCCTGAATTTTGGTTTTTTGAAGTATAAGTTGAATATTATAAGACTTATAACACCATTGAAAACACATACATAACACACATTATTACTTTAAGTAAGAAACTTACTTGGGTGTGGATTATCACATAAAATATTTGAGTACAAAAGTAAGTGAATACATATATAACCTGTTTCAAATAACATTAAAGTCATGATGGTGCATCACTGATTTGTTTTAGCTACGTTTTTTTCATTCTTTCTTCCACACAAGGCATTAACAAGGCTTAGAAATGTCCCTTCCTCTAATACCACATATCTACATGATGATTTGGCTGATATAGGTAGTTCCCTCGACATTAGTCGTTAATGAAAGCTTTGGAACTGTGCACATTCTTGTGGTGCATCCAATGGGTCAAGGTTATGCATGATTAACGCGACCCAGTTAACCCCTGCTGGTAGATGTTATAACTACACCATCTGGCTTTTAAAGTAGCCATTCTAATTAAATACTATAAATGCAAATCTTAACAAAAAAAATGTATATATATATTTGGAGTATAACACTTTTCTGTTTTTAAACAAGAAATGAATTAACAGGGGAAAGAAAACAGCAACTGTAAAGCCATTTCATGAGTTTTCATTTCATGAGTTTTTAATAATCAGCAAAACATGCAGTAATCACATGATTTCCCCTGTGATTACAATGAATAAATACAAAAACAAGTTCACATTTCATTTGTTTATATTCTGTCCAGTAATATAGCTTTAACCTTACAATATGTAATATGTTATGTAATACGCATAGGCAAGCACCATTTTTAATGAATTACTTAAAAAAGGATTAATTCACATTTCATTTAAAAATTCTGATACTGCAGTAGAAGGTCCTCACTGTGTTCCTTGGCAGGCTGAAAGAGAAAAGATACTAAGGTTAAACAAAACACAAAAACATGGCACGAAAATAAGTAACTTGAACCTGACTGTGTCACAAACAGATCAATCCAAATGTAATTTTAAATACATATTCTGCCGCTGTGTATAGAATATACTGTTAGTGCTTTTTTATTAGTAACAACGTTCAAAGAAAAGGATATTCAAAGTGGCAATAGCACCACCTACACTTACTAGGATGGTGTTGGTCATGGCCTTCAAGCTGTTCCAGAGGTTTCAGTGACTTTTATCTCTTCCTCTAACTCCTCCACACCTGCCTGAGTCATGAGATCAGAGATGTTCTTCTCCAAGTCATCAATTCGCATACTCATCTCATCAAGTATTAGAATTAAGAGAAAACTCTTTTTGAATGAGCATAGACAATAAAGGGAGCATACATAATCCTAATAAATGAAGGTTTTAATTGTGCACACAAAAACACAGCTACTGCATTCCACTCAATTAAGCTACAATCGGGTATTAAATTCATCACAATTACAAAAACATGAATATTTGGAAGGATATTTCGCCCAATAATCTGGTCTGACATGGTCTGAAACTTGTCCTGCATCTGCTGCAGTAGAGTCTGTACCTAAAAAGAAGACAAAATAAACACATTTAAAACTCAGAAAAAACTGTGAATGAACACAGCGTCCAACAAAGCATAAATGAAATCTATGTAGAATCGCGTGGGTTTTGCGTGGGCTTCCCACACAGAAGTAAAAACAGCAGTTTAAGGGCATGCTCCCCGCCCACGCGTGGAACTGAAACCATAGTAACAAGGGAAACCTCTCAACATCGTGTAATCACACAAGATACCTAACATTGAAATAGAGAAATCGTTATATAACCCGTCTGAAAATATATTCCATCTACATTTTATTATAATTTAGCTATAGAATGACAATGCCATTTGAAAATGCATTGAACTCACGAGTGATCTTTCAGTGCAACTTCACAACAGAGCTAAAAATGAACGGTGACTTACGACAGCACTTAACAGCACGTCTCATTATACATTCGTTCACTTTGGCTAGTGAGCGAGACTGAATACTAGGCGACTGTAAGTGCACGACTCAGTATTGTGTCTCGGTAAAGATAAAAATCAATTGCTCACCACAACAGTCAGGTCCTGGGATGTTTTAGGGTCCTTCTCAGACATATCTTCTTCAAAAACCTCTACGTGCCTTCGCCTGTTCTTAATGCTCGTGCGAACAAGAGCCCTCTCAAGGCTGTACAGTACTGTGTGATGTATTCAAGGTGGAAACTGCCGTAGAAGCAGTAGCTGACTTCGTTGTTAAGGGGTTTGGTCAGTGAACTGAAATCAGCAGAGCGGTCATGCTCTATTGGCTGTTATCATTTTTAACTCCTAAAGGGGGCGCTCAGTGGCTCAGAGGCGAGTCCCATTAGTTAATAATTAATTGCCTTTTGGTAATATCTTATACTGGATTTCTAGAATAAATTGGATTCTTTATATTTAGTGGATTAACTAAAATACATTAAAATGCTTATTAGATCAATCAAGACTTCAAATTAAGAAGAATATGTATTTATGATTATTAATCACTATGATTATATGTCACTATTTCTCCATCCTTGACATACAGCATTGGATACTTTTTATGCTAAAACACATTTGAATATATTTCAGACTTTTATAGCCTTTTGATACTGTCTAATTTTTCAAAATATTTTACAATATATTTTGTTATGCTTTCAGGTCCACGTAAACTTAACCTGTACTATATTTTCTAGCTTTTAATTATTGTAGTTACAAGTATCGCCTGTGAACTAATTCTTCATGAGCCAACAAGCGCCCCCTTTTGCAAGGAAAGGTTTATTTCGTAAAATACAGCTGCTTGGCCTTTCCACCGGTTTATGTTTAATGGTAATACGTCAGTGGCAAATTAAATGACCAGGAAAGCTGCCTGTTTAACTACCGATCTTACAAATTGGTTAACATGTCCAACGATCTGCATCGAAATATTAACGTTGATAAAGTACCGTTTTTGTTTAAACCAGTGTAAACACAGCAAACACAAACCATAAGAATCGGAACAGCTAAACTCAATTTCCCATGAACGTAGCAGAACTAAGATTAGCGCAAGGAATTGTGGGTATTGTTGTTTATTCGTCATTGCGTTCCGTGCCGTTTGTCAGCAAATCTCATATGTTGTACTACATGTCCCATGAACCCTTGGAGAGAAAATTTTACATCGCAACAACAATTTGACCGCAAGGGGTTTCTAGAATCAGTTGACATCGTCGACTCTAGTGAGGCGCGCCAGAGGCGACACGCAGACGCAATTTTAGGAGAACTTTGGTCCTTTTGCCCCACTTCGTCGAAAAGGGATAATAGCGCGAAGTTTATGTTTACTAACATTCGTTGCGAAAACATGCTGGATCCCTCATTTTATCACTGGTTCTTTTTTACTTGGTGGTCCGTTAGGTAATTGAATTGCCAGCTGGATTATTTTTGCACCGCTGCTTGCTGGCCAAAATTAAGTTAATTGATTTTTCCAAGGATTTAAGGTCAAGCGATATTTCACCGGACCAGTTTGCAAAACGAAGTAAATCGTCGATTGAATCATTCCGATGCCCAGCTACCTAGACTTTAGCTAGTGAGCCGGGGCTTGCTGCGCCCAAGCCGGGCGAAGATTGACGCTACACGGTGTCGCCCAACTGAAGAGGATCGAGCTTATTAGGCGACAATGCTTGGAATAATGTCCGAACACCAAGGTAAGAAAACCCCAAGACTTCAATTTCAAACATTCAAACTTTAACCGTATTGTGATCGGCAACACCCATCATCTTCTTCGTTCTGCTTTAGCAGAGTTAGCCTGTTAGCAGCTTTAACGCTGCAGTAACTTTCATACCCTCTTTTATAGCAGACTGATTTCATAGGTAATCCTGATTCATTGCCAGCCACTTTGTAAGATTTGATTGTGTTAATGAAGCAGAGGACATTTTACTGCGCAGACGAGCTGGTCCATACAGGGATTAGCCGAGTTGCTATCTTGTGCAATGGAGTGAAATTACTCAAGTTGATCGTAGCCGTTTTTTAAGCAGGAACGTTAACTCATAAATGATTTAAAACATGCCTGATATCTAACCACTGCTTTCCGTTCAAATGATTTAATGGGCAGGTTTACACGACCGCAGTTACGCAGCGTTGCGCATTTTGTCTTCGCTAAATAAAACGGCTCAGTTTCAAATTAGTTGCCGCTATTAAACCCTTTAACCAGGAGCCAGTTTAATCGTTTTTATTTTAGTACACAGTTCGGCGGTTTCTCTGATGTTTCAATGTCATTTGAGGTAAAAATGTTTCGTTTTTTAAGACTTGTCACTGCTTCGCGTGGTAACGTTAGCATTTCGCTGCCTGACTGTAACTCTTTGTTATGCCGGGGTAACGTTACGCTAAATGTATTTAGCGTGGTGGTGACGGTTCCCTCTCAACACTAGTAGGTTTGGTCGATGTAACTATATCATTATCAACCATTTATGTTTTTATAGGAGTTTACAAACCAGAGAAGTTGTCTTGGCATGTTTCGACGTCGAGAGCGGGGCTTAAGCCATAAGCTGCTGTGTCTTCTCGCCTTCTTTTACTGCTTTAGGTTGTAGTGTTTGTCATTAACGTTACTTTAGCTTAGTTTTCTTCACAATTAAAGTGTCTTAAGTCGCTTGTATGTTTGGAGGTAAAACGGTGACTTGCGCACTTGAACTTTACGCCTCAATCAACAGGGAGTCGCGAAGAATAGCACAGTTAGCGCGTTAGCTTACCGTCGAAAACGCACTTTAACCAGGTTTGTAAAAATGAAAACGGTTAATCTGTTCCAAATGCAAAGTTTTCTCTGTTAAACCTGTTATTAAGCAACGAATTTATGTTGTGCTGTCTCCATTCTTTTTGCTGTGTAGATTCATTACTGAAGTGCAAAGCAGAGACTCTGGTAAGTCAAACAAGGAAATAAGATTTTCATCCTGCAGATGGCAGTGCTTGTCCAAAATGCTAATAAATGATGTTCTTGTCCAGCCATCAGAGAGAAGAAAGAGGACAGTGGAGGACTTCAACAAGTTTTGCAGTTTTGTTCTTGCATATGCTGGTTATATCCCTTCTCCAAAGGAGGTAAGGATGGAAAAATGTTTCACACTTAGGTGTGGTTTCATGCATAAATCCCTTTTAAAAACCTTTTTGACACCCATTCCAAGCATGTACTAATATGCTAATGAGTAGAAGTGGACAGATACTGGATTTAGCAGATAATAAGTTAAAAAATCTAGCTGGTAACTGATCGTTTTGGGCAGTAGTTTTTAAAAAATTCACTATTTTAAAATTCATGCTTTAATATATATTTTATGATTTTAAAATCGGATAAAAATAAAAAAAACTGCCTTATCATACAATTTTTATCATAGAAATGATGTACATGAAATGGGGAAAAAAGAGAAATGTCATAATGTCGACACAATGTATATCATGTTCTTGTGCCATCATTAAATATACATCATACCAAGATCGCTTGTGTATATTTCACATTGCTTTTGTCTTTTTAGTGAGTGTACAACTAGCTCATACCGTTTAAAACAGAAAGCAGGTTGTTCTGTGCACTTTTTTTTAAACATTAAATAACATTACTGATATTTCTATGAATTAGCTGTTGGTGCCAATAAGTTAACTCATGTTTGTCAGATTAGGGAGACATCCAAAACATGCAGTGTTTGGAGAAATCAAGGATTGGTACTGAGAAACACAGGTTTACACCATTTACTCCAATTCTGGCTAGTCCTGCTTCATGAAGGGCACTGTCCTGCAGAATTTAGCTCTAAACACAATTAAATGCACCTCAACCAAGGTAATCAAGGTCTTCAGGATTACTATCTTCCAGGCAGGTATTTTGAGACGAGTTGTAGTTAAAATGGTGGAGGTGTCATTTTTTTTACCTGTATTAGTAGTTGTCAGCTGTTTTATGACCAAATATAATCTAATCTGCTTGTGTGTCTCTGTCTACAGGAAAGGCCATGGTCGCCAGCATCCTCCAGTTCTCCAAACAGCTCTGGTGCTTCAGGTGAAGGCAGCGTTTTAGGTGGAGCAAGTTCTAACATGGCTCCCAACTGGAGTCACGGCACGTCGGATTTGCACACCATCCACACGTTCGTTCGCAAGGCCCGTGCCAATAAGAGCAACAAAAGCATGCGCCGGCTGTCGTCTGACAGCTCCCTGATGGACAAAATGTGTTTAAAAGATCCTTTCTATGAAGGCCAAAGCAAAGCTGAGCGCAAAAAGGACAAGAAGTTGAAGCGTCTTTCTCTAGGTTCAGGCGCTGGCGACAGCAGCAGCAGCGGTGGAGAGAAGCGTGCAAGGATCAAGCGCAGCAAACACCCCAAACAGTCCAAAGCCCTTAAGAAGCTTAAGAGCTCGGCCCAAAGCGAGACAGACTCGGAGAATGGTCTTGGGCATGGAGAGGAGCATTTGGACCAGGAAGCAGCGGCTGAGCGCAGACTACAGGCCCAGGTGAAAGAAGAAAAAGAGGAAGCCACCAGAGAGGCAGATATGAGTTCCAGTGAGGGTGAGACTTGGATAGCGGATGAAGACATAATGGTGGAGTCAGGTGAGTTTATTGGTGACTGATTTAGGTGGTTGGGAAATGCTTACATATGTTAACTGAAGTATTTAATAGTGTATTTTGTTGCAGAATATTACATCAATAACTACATACAATATTTATTTGTATTTTCAGCAGCCATTACTCTAGTGGCACATGTTCTTTCTGAAATCATATTTAATACGCTCAAGAAATATGTCTTTTATCAATGTTGAAAACTGTTTTTGATGATCGGAAGCCATTATTTACCCAATTCAAAGGTTCTAATGTTACAAAAGATTTAGATTTCAAATAAATGCTGTTTTTAATGAAGAAGT